>CAWUFW010022488.1:0-94591 GCA_963921515.1 Calotriton arnoldi | reverse complement strand
CCAGTGATTGCACCAAGTCCAAAGACTCCAGTCCAGCACCCACCAATGCCCCTAAGGCACCTGTTCCCCCTAGTACAGTTGGTGGGAGTGCTCCAGTCAAGGGTTTAGTAGGGTTCACCCTGGGTACTGAGTTGGGCTCTGACCTAGTCAGAGAACTGACTCAGGCTGTGTTAGTCTGTGATGGAGGCATGGATGTGCCCTCCTCTATGAGTCCCAGTAATCTGGGCAAGTACAGACAACAGCCTTTAATCAATGGACGTGAGGCTTTGGCATTTAGGGACACAGGGGCAAGTGTCACAATGGTGACACAAGACCTTGTGAATCCTGGGCAAGTTATACTTGGTGAGATGTACCAAGTGACCAATGCTAGCAATGTCAGAACAGACCATACTCTGGCAGTTGTTAACTTCTCCTGGGGAGGGGTAACTGGCCTTAAGAAGGTTGTGGTGAGTGCAAACCTACCAGTCGAATGCTTGCTTGGCAATGACTTAGAGACTTCTGCTTGGGCAGAAGTGGAGCTCAGGACCCATGCAGAAATGCTGGGGATCCCTGCAGATGTGTTTGCTGTGACCAGGTCACAAGCCAAAATGTCTAGCACTGAACAGGCCTTGGATTCTGGAAGAATGGACCAAGTGCCTTCCAAGAGGAGGAGTAGTAGGGTTAAGGCAGTGCCTTCCCCTTGGCTCAGGAGGAAGATCAGTCCCTTGAGGGGGATGATCTCAGTCCTGAAGAAGGAACTGTCCCAGAGGAACTTGAACCTGACCAGGTTGAGTTCTTGGGGACAGGGGGACCTTCTAGGGCAGATCTGATCCAGGAGCAGCAGAGCTGCCCCTCCCTTGAACCCCTCAGACAGCAAGCTGCTGCTGAGGCTGCTAGGAAAGCTAGTGGTCCCCATACAGTGTATTGGGATGATGGACTCCTGTACTCAGAGAGTAGAGACCCCAAGCCTGGTGCTACCAGGAGGTTGGTTATACCTCTGAAGTTCAGGGGCTTCCTATTGACCCTAGCCCATGATATTCCCTTGGCAGGTCACCTGGGCCAGAACAAGACTTGGGACAGAATTGTCCCTCACTTTCACTGGCCCCACATGTCTGAAGACACCAAGGAGTTTTGTCGCTCCTGTGTAACCTGCCAGGCCAGTGGCAAGGCAGGTGGCACTACAAAGGCCCCCCTGATACCACTACCTGTGGTGGGGGTGCCCTTTGAAAGGGTAGGGATTGACATTGTTGGTCCCATGGATCCCTAAACAGCATCTGGGCACAGGTTTATCCTGGTGGTAGTGGATCATGCCACCAGGTACCCAGAAGCTATTCCCCTCAGGACCACTACAGCACCTGTGGTGGCAAGGGCCCTCCTGGGAATTTTCTCAAGAGTGGGCTTTCCTAAGGAGGTAGTATCAGACAGGGGTGCTAACTTCATGTCTGGGTACTTAAAAGCAATGTGGAAGGAGTGTGGAGTGACTTATAAGTTCACCACACCCTATCACCCACAATGCAATGGTTTAGTTGAGAGATTCAACAAAACCTTGAAGGGCATGATTAAAGGGCTCCCAGAAAAGCTTAGGCGAAGATGGGACATACTCTTGCCCTGCCTTTTATTTGCATATAGGGAGGTGCCTCAGAAGGGGGTTGGTTACAGCCCTTTTGAACTTCTGTTTGGCCACCCTGTGAGGGGTCCACTGTGCTTGGTGAAGGAAGGATGGGAGTTACCTCTCAAGCCCCCAAAGCAAGACATAGTGGACTATGTACTTGGTCTCCGCTCCCGGATGGCTGAGTATATGAAAAAGGCAACCAAAAACCTTGAGGCTAGCCAGGAACTTCAAAAGGCCTGGCATGACCAAAGGCTGTTCTGACTGTTTACCAGCCAGGACAGAAGGTGTGGGTGTTGGAGCCAGTGGCCCCAGCAGCTCTCCAAGACAAATGGAGTGGACCCCACACTATTGTTGAGCAGAAGGGTGAGGTTACCTACTTAGTAGACCTAGGAACACCCAGGAGTCCCCACAGGGTTCTCCATGTCAACAGGTTAAAACCATATGTGGACAGGGCAGACATGGGCTTGCTCATGGCTACTGATGAAGGGCAGGAGGAAGAGAGTGACCCACTCCCTGACCTGCTCTCACAGAACCCTGACGATGGGTCAGTAGATGGTGTAGCCTTGGCAGGCAGCCTCACTACCCAGCAACAAACTGATTGTAGACAAGTGCTCAATCAGTTTAGACATATGTTTTCACTGACACCCAGTCAGACCACCTGGTGCACTCATGAAGTGGACACTGGGGACAGTCTGCCTATTAAAAATAAGATTTATAGGCAACCTGACCATGTCAGGGACTGTATCAGGACTGAAGTCCAAAAAATGTTGGAGTTGGGAGTTATTGAACCCTCAGATAGCCCTTGGGCTAGTCCAGTGGTCCTTGTGCCAAAACCTCACACTAGTGGTGGAAAAAGAGAGATGAGGTTTTGTGTGGACTACAGGGGTATCAATGCAGTCACTAGGACTGATGCCCATCCAATACCAAGGGCAGATGAGCTCATAGATACTTTGGCCTCAGCCAAATATCTCAGCACATTTGACTTGACAGCTGGCTACTGGCAGATCAGACTAGCTGATACTGCAAAGCCCAAAACAGCATTCTCAACCCCTAGTGGGCATTATCAATTTGTGGTGATGCCCTTTGGTCTGAAGAATGCACCTGCCACTTTCCAGAGGTTGGTGAATACAGTTCTCACAGGTCTGGAAGCCTATAGTGCAGCATATCTAGATGATATTGCTGTCTTTAGCTCCACCTGGGAGGATCACCTGGTCCACCTCAGGAATGTTTTACAGGCCCTGCAAAAGGCAGGCCTGACTATCAAGGCCACTAAGTGCCAGATAGGGCAGAGTCAGGTTGTGTACCTGGGCCACCTTGTGGGTGGAGGCCAGGTCCAACCTTTGTAGAGCAAGATCCAGACTATCATGGACTGGACTGCTCCAACTACCCAGACTCAGGTGAGAGCCTTCTTAGGCCTGACTGGGTACTATAGGAGATTTGTCAAGGGGTATGGATCAATAGTGACACCCCTGAATGACTTAACTTCTAAGAAAATGCCCAAAAAGGTTCAGTGGACAGCTAGCTGTCAAAAGGCATTTGATGACCTGAAGCAGGCCATGTGCACTGCTCCCATTCTACAGAGTCCTGATTACTCCAAGAAGTTCATTGTTCAAACTGATGCATCTGAATTGGGGGTAGGGGCTGTACTGTCACAATTGAAGGAAGAAGGTCAGGATCAGCCAGTAGCTTTCATTAGCAGAAGGCTGACCCCTAGAGAGAAACGTTGGTCAGCCATAGAGAGGGAGGCCTTTGCTGTGGTCTGGGCTCTGAAGAAGTTGAGGCCATACTTGTTTGGTACACACTTCCTGGTTCAGACAGACCATAAGCCCCTCTTATGGCTAAAACAAATGAAGGGTGAAAACCCCAAACTGCTTAGGTGGTCCATTTCCCTACAGGGGATGGACTTTACAGTGGAACATAGACCTAGGAGTAACCATGCCAATGCAGATGGACTCTCTAGGTACTTCCACTTAGAACATGAAGACTTAACTGGGCAAGGTTAGTTTAATATCCCTACGTTTGGGGGGGGGTTGTGTAGGAGAGTAGGATCTGCTTCACATGGGTACCCCCACTTTTTGCTGATGCTTCACTGTTTTTCGACATTAGTCTGGCTGGGGCCCTGCTAATCAGAACCCCAACCTAGCTGCTTCCTCTCTAAAATGGTTTCCATGTGCCTTAGGCACATCACTGATTGGAATCTGGAGTGCCCTTATAAGTCCCTAGTATATGGTATACTATGTACCAAGGGCATAGGTACCTCAGAGGCCTACCAGGGGCTGCGGCATGTATTATGCCACCCCTGGAAGGCCATCCAAACTGACACCACAGGTCTGCTACTGCAGCCTGGGTAAGGTGGTGCATGCACCCCTTACTGTGATATAGGTTACCTACATCACTAAATACATACACACATATAAACCTATAAGTCACTCCTAAGGCAGGCCTTATCAATCCTAAAGGCAGAGTGCATGGTTCCTATGTGAGAGGGTGCCCATGCATGAGCAGGGCCCCTCTGCAGCGTTCGGAGACCCTTCTCTGATGCTGTTTGTAGTGCAGCCTGACCATATACTCTTTAGCGCATTATAACCTCGCGTTAAATGCTAACTTTGGAATGGCTGCACCTAAACATGTCGTGTTTGGTGTCAAACATCTTGGAATACTACCCCCGCCAATTCTGGTGGCGGGGGTAGCATTCCACCCTTCTAGAGGGAAAGACATGTTAACTCTGGCTAGCCCGGTAACTTCTTTCCAAAGCCCTGGCATCACAAAATGGATGCTGCTGCCACAGACACGAGTCTGGCCTCCTGCTGCTGGACGAAACTCCAGCAGGGGAGGCCTGGACAATAGGTTTCCTGTCCCAGCGAGGTGTGACCACCTCCCCAGACAGGATAATGTGTATTGGGGCTGGGCGGGAGCACTTTCGGGTGCTTTGAAGTCCTGCACTGGGGGCACACTTCGTGTTCCTGTGCATACCCCAGTTCAAACCAGATCAGGGGCTTGCAGCCCCTGCTTTGGCGTGAACTGGACAAAGGGAAAGGGGTGTAGCCACCCCTCTGCCCTGACCCACCCATAGGTGGGGCCACAGAGTAGTCCAACCCCTAAACTTAGTATAAGTATAGGAACCCAGTCCTTAGGACTTTAGATTATCCCTGGACGAAACTCTGAAACAGAATCCTGGACCTTCGACGCTCTACTCAAGATTAGAGGACATAAGAATCTCCCTTGGGGTCAAGGAGTGACTCCCCTGCTTGGCAGGCACCAAAGATGCATCTGTCCAGTCTGCATTTCTGAAGCTCCTGTCGGACGCCGAAGTCTTCGCATCACCAGAGGTGGATTCTCCGACTTCCCCGAGGCTACCCTGAGTCCCCAGCAAAGCTGAGGCCCGTAGCTATCGTGGGTGACGTGAGACCGTGACCCCTGGACACCAAGCACATTTGCAAGTGCATCCTCTTCTGGGTCTCCCACGAAGTCGTGCTTTGGGCTCCGAGTAGCCCTAGCCTCCAGCACTAACTGCACCGAAGATCTCTGGCCTCCACTCCACGAGTGTTCTGTGAGCCAGATCCACGTGCGACGTCTTGAGGCTCCTTCGCGGTCACTAGCCCGTTGGCTAGTAGCCCTTAACGAAGGCCAATCTTTTTCTTCTTGGGCATCCTGGTTGCTCCAGGCCTGCCCTCACTTATCCTCGCTGGGTGAGTTCCCCAGACCTTGCTGGTCTGCACCATCGACGATCTTCAACTTCATCGAGACTTGCCGTTGCCAAGGCTTGTTGGGTCCAATCTGGTCGCCAACACCTCAGCACTCGACAGACATTGTGTACCAGCCCGAATCCTGCTCCTGGTCGCCAACAACGCCTCCTGAACCTCGTGGCTGAAGAGTCAAGACGACCGTCAACGCACCTGAAGCACTCGACATCGGTGGGCATCTGTCCATCGCCTTCCTGGTCACTGGCTAGTGACCCAGACTCTGTCCCCTCTGCTTTCAGGTTCTTCAGATCTCCGATCCACTCTTGGATCCACCCGGACACTTTCTACTTGGTCGCCAGCAGCACTTTGCAGCAGATCGCCATTCAAATCGACGACGAAACCCGACCCCAAAGGCACCTATGCACCCGGCTTCCCTGGGTGAGGTAACACGAGTACTCCGGTGCTCCCGTGGGTAGAGACTCTTCAAAGTACTAGTTCTCAAAGGGTTTGCTCCAAGTCCTCCTTTAAGTGTCCCTTTTCTTTAATTTCCTGATCGCGACTTTCTCCATAGAAGTCAACGGCGTATCGCGGTTGTGTATTTACACTGCACGCGTCCTCCGTGGGTCCCCTGTGTCACTACCTTGGGTGGTTCCTTGTGGTCCAAGCACTTCTAGAGGCTCTAGGCCTAGTGTCTAGTTCAGTCGTGGTTCTTATACCACTTTATTGGTATATGGTTTGGTACGCCCCTAGGGCCCAAACGTGTATTTGTGCTATTACTGTGTTTAAATAACTTCTAACTTATGTATTTCGAACTCTAGCCTCATAAAGAGACTAGAGGGGTGTGTTTAGCAATAAATACATATATTTTGAATATATACCTGGTGTGGTGCTCTTTCATTTGGTCACTCAAGAGATTATAGACTGGTAAAACAAGCTGCTTTACATTCCTTCAAGACTTAGCCTGAAGGCTGCTCTCCATAGCTACCACTAGGATAGCTTTCAATAAGGTTGTCTTTAACCTATCTCCAATAAGGGGTTGTTTGGACTGGTGCAAGGTGCCCACTATAATTAGTGGATAGCAAATGCCAGGCCAACTTCTCACATGCCCAATGAAGGAAGTGACCAGATTAGGGTTTATCAGGTCACTCGCGACCAACTCTCAGCCTTCCTTACAAATGAAGAGTCGATCAGACCGTAGAGAATACAAACCAAAGGTATTTATTAGAAGTACACTCGAGTGGAGTCCGGTCTGACCAGCCTCCTTGGATTGCTGCAGAGGGACTGACTTCAGCCAACATGGAGTTACATTAAGTGCATCTCAAACCAATCGGAATGGGTAGAACGGAATTGTGTATGGTATAAAGAGTTATGATCCCTGCATAAAGGGCAATGTTGAAAATGGTATACCAAATGTTAATATTTTACAACTGCTATGCACGGGATGTATCGCTGACCTCCCATAGATGATAGGTTAATGGAATATGTACTAATGTTAGTCTGAGCCAGATTTGGGGGTGGACGGGTGGGTAGGGGCTGTTAATTGTCTTGTTTATGTACGCCAAATTGGACATGTTATACTCAGCAGATCGAGATGATTGTATTATTTTCAAAATTTAATAAAAACAATTATAAAAAAAAGTGCATCTCAAACCAATGAAAGCACCGCCCAGGATGGAAAATTCCAGGCTCACACAGCTAAAACAAAGAGGTACAGTAGGATAAGTTTCAACTCTAAGGCTGGGTACGCGCTATCTATAAATGAAGGTCATCCTGCCCATGCCCGCAACTGGGCTGGTGGGAGAAAGCCTCTATCTAGTGGGAAAGGTATGTGCTAACGAGGACAATGTACTCAGCGAGACAGCGTTAAACCTTGAAGAGGAAAAAAATGAATGGAGACATTTCTCAGCAAGCTAGGGTTAATTTCAATCACGGTTCAACATGGCGGCTCAACTTAAAATGGTGCTGGGAATGCTAACCTTACATAGAGCAATATGCAAGCAAAACAAGTGCATAATATTTATATTTCAACACATCATCAGCCAGTCTAGCTTGAATCCAGTGACACAGTGAGCCCGGGACCCACGTCTGGGCATACCCGGCGCACTTAGGGAGAGAAAGCAAAAGACACACAGACAAGCCAAGAGTATTTTATAGATGTTTACATTTTTTTCATTAACTGTGTTCATCAGAGAAGAAAAGACCAGTCTCCAGTATTGCAACTGATGCCTGTTGGGCACTCTAAGGGTTTGCATTGCAGAAGCCTACAGAGGCAACTTGCTGCCTGCTACTGTGTAGATCTATACTGGAGGCTTCTTAGTAGATGAGGACCATGTAGATGTAGGAGTAGTTTGGTGTGTGTGTGGCCAGCCAACCTGTTTTTTGAAATAGTCCGATGAATCACATTGTTTTGTGAGGCAAATCCTCCATGAAAGATCAAAAGACTAATGCCGTGGCCACCTTTCTTCAGGGCATTCTCCTCAAAATACAGTGTGGTCTGTCAGTCTGGCCTGCTTCACTGGCTGTTGTCTTTCCTTTGCCCCACCCATACTGACAGTGGTCACTCCCTTCGCCACACATCAGTGAAGCAACCCAAGTAGGATAGCCTAAGGGTTCCACCACAGCTAGAAGGAGAGCAGATTTTGCTCTTGCACCTTTAATGGTCCACTCTGCTACTGCAGATTAGTGACATCACTTTGTGAGGGAAGCTTAGCTTTCAGAGCCTAATCACGTGTAGCGTTGGTGCACCTAGTGACCTGGGAGATCAACCCAGCAAACTCACAGTTCAAGATGGTTTTGGTGCCTTCTCTGGTGGCATGGGTGCAGCTTGCCTCCGAAGTGTATTGATTATAATGTATTGATTATAAAAATTAAATCATTGAAGAACATAGGAGCTATGGGAAATCTCGTTTCTGCATTAGTGCATTATCAAATCTAAAGACTTAGCCAACCACCAAACTTTCTTGCATGAGGTTCTAAAGTCTTCGCTCCGGTGCAACCAAATCTCACAGGGTGATACAATGGTAATTTGCTGATGTAAATTCCCCAGGGGTATCCAGAGCTCCATTGTTCAACAATGAAAACATATACAAACTTAGTAGACAGGTGTAATAAATACTGTCAAACTCATGGCCAGTAATTATCCATTCCTGGCACTGGTCTTGAAACCTTAATTTTCAGTGGGGCCAGTGAAGAACCAGCCAGGCAGCAACCCTAGAAAAAAATGAAATGGTTTGAACTAGAGAATCAAAGCAGGCCAATGCTGCTCACACAAAGACACCAGCGATGGAAAATAGACTTCTGTGTCTGTGGTGTGTTTTGACACATATTGTCAACTTACCCTATGTGCTGAAAGATTTATCAGTAGGTTTTTGTGTGCTATTATTTTCTTTTCAATTTCTAAGGTTAAGGCTCATTTCTTAACATTTGCTGTATAGCTTTACCTAGTTTATACAATCAAAAGCTGTAATGGACCACAAAAAAGAAGCAGGACCTCATGCTTTCAGCAATCATGAGCTCAAAAGGACTGACATGGCCGCACCAATCCATGGTTCTAGAATAAGGACTTTGTGATACCTGCCATAGTCCGAAAAGACAGACTAGAAAAAGAATGCACCGGTAAAATGGACCAGAAGCAGGGTGATGAGGCAACAAACACCAAGTTTGGTTTCAATCTGTTGGTGGCTTTTGAGTTTGGCAATTTGTACTGCCCGAGACCAAGGTTGCTATGCACAGTCCTGCAATGTCGCAGCTTTTGTTGTTGATCTTACAAGATTCAAGCAATCATCTTGGAGTCAGGTCAAGCTAAAACAGAGCAAACTAATTAAACCAGTTATCTTATGGTCAAGCACACATGTGAGTCCAGATGCAAACATTGCAAAAAGCTTGCTGCAGTGTAAAAAATAATTGAAATATTGCTTTCTGCATACAGCTCATGCATGAGAAAAAGAAATGAATGTGGGCTAATTGAATGTAATATTCAGAAGATGAAAAAATCCATTTTATGCTGCAATGAAACTAGTTTGTAGTTGGTGGAATGATACACCAAGGGGAATCAGCCTTTACAACGATGTCTGAAGCCCACAGGCCTTTACCAAACATGCCTTTACCACACAGACTTTTACAATGAATATGCCATTACCACGCATGCCTTTACACAGAAAATATAAGTATTTGACAGGTAAGTGTATATATATATATATATATATATATATATATATATATATATATTGATTGATCCCTCCACCACTCTTAGAATAAAACAATAATGTGCACTGCTATATCAATCAAGCAGGAATAATGCACACAAATAACATGCATTCAATACTCTACCCTGTATTACCACACTATAGCCCCATGAGCTATTATCACGGGAGGGGAGGAGCACTTGTAGTCACACATATGTCAAAACTGGACAGTACCTCTCTGCGGCTCCGATGAACGTTCATCGGAGCCACGGAGAGTTACTGTCCAGAGCGAGCGAGCAGCTTTGACATATGTGTGACTACAAGCGCTCCTCCCCTCCCATGATAATAGCTCATGGGGCTATAGTGTGGTAATAATAGTATTCATTTAATCAACAATACCTATCAGGGTACAGTATTGAATGCATGTTATTTGTGTGCATTATTCCTGCTTGATTGATATAGCAGTACACATTATTGTTTTATTCTTGGAGTGATGTAGGGATCATTCCTTTGGTCCTGATGAGAAGCCAAGGGGATGGCTTCGAAACATGTAGACTAGAGAGGTGGTAGCCCCACACAGCATACAACCTCCACTCCCCTTTTTTAACAATACCAGCTAGAAGGAGTATTAAACATTAGTTTTCTATATAGCCAGGCATTTTTTAACTTCACTATTCTCACTCTGACCCTTCCACTCTCACATTACACATAGTATATTCACTCCTAAGTGCTCCCGCGTCTTCGTTGGTCGTAGCACGCCCCGTCCCACAGCGGGGCAGGAAGAACCCAATAATGAAGCATGCCACCAAGGGACCTTTTGGTGGGCGAGGGTTATTTTAACAACACATTTGTGTTTCCCTATACATTAGTAGGGAACACACATTTCATGAACAGTGATAAATATTCTTTGGAAGGGTATTATCATTTGTTGGGTTCAGGGTGGATTCTTTTTGGTTTTTCATGACGTATAGAGGAGGACGAGTCCACCTTCTATTTTCACCTCTTCACTCCCTTTCTTGTTTATTAGTACAAGCCTCCGATAACCTTTGTTTTTTCCAGTGAATTTCTAAGGTTTTTTCAATTCTATTTCCTAACTATAACATCTTTGTAACCTTTTTTTATTTTTCAGTGCATCTCTAAACTTTTTTTTAAGTACATTTCCTAACTATAATGTATAGGTGTAAGTGTAAGTGTAACAGTGTCGGTATGGGTAAGTTAGTGTGTGGGTGAGTGTCTATATGAAGTATCTGACTGAATCTGTGAATGGGTGCATGAGTGTCTGAGTAGGTCTTTGAGTGAGTGCATGAGTGCCTGAGTGGGTCCGTGAGTGTGTGCATGTCTGAGTAGGTCTGTGAGTGGGTGCATCAGTGTCTGAGTGGGTCTGTAAGTGGCTGTGTGAGTGTCTGGGTGGATGTGTGAGTGGGTGCATGATTGTCTGAGTGGATCTGTGAGTGGGAGCGTGCATGTCTGAAGAGGTCTGTAAGTGGGTGCATGAGAATCTGAGTGTGTCTGTGAGTGGTAGCATGAGCATCTGAGTGGGTCTGTGAGTGGGTGCGTGAGTGTCTGAGTAGGTCTGTGAGTGGGTACATGAGCCTTTGAGTGGGTCAGTGAGTGGGTGCAAGAGTCTCAGTGGGTCTGTGAGTGACTGTGTGAGTTCCTGAGTGGGTCTGTGAGTGGGTATGTGAATATCTGATTGGGTCTGTGAGTGGGTGCATGAATATCTGAGTGGGTCTGTAATTAAGTGCAGGGCTCTGTGAGTGGGTGTGTGAATGGGTGCATGGGTCTCTGAGGGGGTTCTGTGGGTAGGTGCATGAGTCTCTGAGTGGGTGTGTGATTGGGTGTGCGAGTGGGTGCATGAGTCTCTTAATGGGTCTGTGAGAGGGTGTGTGGGTCTCTGAGTGAGAATGTGAGTTGGTGTATCAGTTTCTGGGTGGGTCTGTGAGTGGCTGCGTGAGTCTCTGAGTGGGTCTGTGAGTGGATGTGTGAGTCTCTCAGTATGTCTGTGAGTCAGAACGTGAATCTCTGAGTAGGTCTGTGAGTGGGGGTGAGAGAGTATGAGTGGATCTGTTAATGGGTGCATGAGTGTCTGAGTGGGTCTGCGAGTCGGTGTATGTGTCTGAGTGGGTCTGTGAGTGGGTGCTTGATTGTCTGAATGGGTCTTTGAGTGGCTGTTAGAGTATATGGGTGGTTCTTCAGTGGCTGCATGAGTGCCTGAGTGGGTTTGTGAGTGGGTGAGAGAGTGTCAGAGTGTGCTTGTGAGTGGGTGTAAGAGTGTCTGAGTGGGTCTGTGAGTGGATGTACCAGTGTCTAAGTGGGTCTGTCAGTGGGTGTGGGAGTGCCTGAGTTTGTGAGTCTGTGTTTAAGTGTCTATGTTTGTGTGTCAGTAGCTGTGTAAGTGACTGGGCCACAACGCAACCGCACATGCCCCTTAATCCAAAAAGAGTCCACAGTTTTGCACAAAATATCTACCCAAGTAGAGCACTTTCTCCACTTGGGTAGATATTTCCCTATGTCCCAGGTTAGCAACCTGGGACATAGCAAGAGCCAGCCCTGGGGGTGTGGCAGTCCCCAAGGCCATCAGTGGCACCAGAAGGGGGGTCCACGTGCAACCCTTCTTTACAATTCATGGGCCAACCACGGGGAAGTGGTGGTCACCAGAGCTGTATATGGACCAGGAGGGGGGCTGTGCAGCCTCCCTCCCACATATATTTTAAATGCTGGCACCGGGGTTGGTGGTCCCCATGTCATGAGGGTCTGCATGGCCCCTGCTAATTATTGATGTAAAGCCCCGGGGAGGTGGTGATCCTCAGGGCTCTAAAGAGCCCATGGAGGGGGGTCTGCATGGCCCACTCCTTTTTAATGATAAAGCTGCAAGGAGGTGATGGTCCCCGGGACTCCCTTCAGACAGCGGAGGGGGGATCCGACCGGCCCCTCTCCATATTTAAAATAAAGCCCAGGGAAAGGGTGGTGGGGGGGACACCGTGCGTCCCTCTCCTTTTTCCCTACAATGCCTACATGCCACGTGAACCTGGCCCAACCGTGTTTTTTTTTTCAATTCATGGCGATGTTTGCGAATATTGCAGTGAATTAAAAAAATGCTTTTTTTACCCAGCTGAGACCCCAAGACCAAGGCTTGAGGGTCAGAGTATTCCTAACCTGCCCCCTTTTCTGTTTCTTCACGTTTTATTTTTGGGATTCGGCTGAAGCCGAGTCCAAAGATGGCAGCCAATCAGAGCTCTGCAGGCCTCTGCACAAGCTTGTCATTATTCGTGATGTCCTCGTGGCCACAGATATAAAAATTTAGATTTCCTTTCATTTCTTGACAACTGTTATGTTATGTTAGCAGGTTTTGTAGAGTGCACAGCTGCCTCAGCAAAGAGGTGTCCCAGCGCTAAGGCAGAAACATGGAGGCTGATGACAGGAGAGAGACACTAAAACGAAGGGAAAAGATTAGTT
Source organism: Calotriton arnoldi (assembly GCA_963921515.1). Taxonomy (NCBI): domain Eukaryota; kingdom Metazoa; phylum Chordata; class Amphibia; order Caudata; family Salamandridae; genus Calotriton; species Calotriton arnoldi. The sequence goes on along the minus strand of CAWUFW010022488.1, from coordinate 81,677 downwards.
TTAATGGCCTTACGGAAAGCCAGATAGTTATTCATGGCACGGATGGATAGTGGCAGAGTGTTCCAAAGTTTGCCAGCCAATAAACGAAAGGAACGCCTGCCCGACCGAGCCCTCCTCATGTGAGGCACAGTCACCAGGTGTTCTCCCATCGAACGAAGTTGGCGCGAGGGAGAATAGAATGAGAGCAGGTTTGACAAAATGCCAGGAGAGGAAGATTTCAGGATTTTAAACGCGGTACAAAGGGCCTTGAATTCCACTCGATTGGCAACAGGCAGCCAATGTAGCCGACGAATCGCACTGGAGGTGGGACAGGTTCTAGGGAGGCCCAGAAGAGTTCTGGCCGTAGCATTTTGGAGTCTCTGCAGTCTCAGGACTTCAGTCTTGTTGACCCCTAAATAGAGTACATTAGCATAGTCCAGTCTTGACAGGATGGACGCCTGAATAATCATCTGCCTGATGGACGGGTCAAAGAACCCCAGCAGCGGTTTGAGCCCCCGTAATATGCCAAAGCAAGTCCCTGCAACTTTCTTAGTTTGAGACTGAAAGCTGAGGGCCGAGTCAACCCAGACACCTAGATCTTTCACCACCTGCTTAGGGGTGGGTGCACAGCCCAGTATGGCCGGCCACCACCATTCCCCCCATAGCACCGGGTCTCTCCCTACCAGCAGGACCTCCGACTAACTGAAATTCAGTTGGAGACAGTTGGCAGTCATCCACTCGGCAACAGCTGTAAGATCTTCCTGAAACTTAGAGGCCTCCCCCACGGTGGCGTCCGAGAGAGCGACTACCAACTGTGTATCATCCGCATATGATACAATTGTGAGCCCTTTGCTCCTCACCAGGACTGCCAAAGGTTGGACATAGAGGTTAAAAAGCATGGGGCTCAAGGCAGAGCCCTGAGGAACCCCTGGTTTGTTGGAATGGGTCGTGGAGGCGAATGGAGGGGCCACAACCTGGAAGGTCCTATTAGAAAGAAAGGAGGCAAACCAATCCAGGGCAGAGCCCACAATACCCACCTCTTCCAGCCTAAGCAGCAGGATCTGATGAGAGACCGTATCAAATGCGGCACTGAGGTCTAAAAGAATCAGAGCCGACGTACGACCCTCATCTAGAGCAAGCCTAAGATGCTCGATGACAGCTAAGGGAGCAGACTCCGTGCTATGACCTGGGCGAAAACCATTCTGAGAAATGTCCAAGCAATTGTTCTCCTCTAGGAGTCTAGTGAGAATAGAATTGATGTGGGTCTCAGTGATCTTAGCGATCCACGGCAGGAGCGAGATGGGGCAAAAATTTTCCAGTTTGGCTGCGTCCAGGGAAGGTTTCTTAAGCAGAGGAACCACCCTGGCTTGCTTCCAAGTACTGGGAACAACTGCTCTGGACAAGGATGGATTAATCACCTGGCTCAGAGGTGACAAGAGCACAGGTAGCGATTTCGTGAATTGGTCAGGTTTGAGGGGGTTAGCAGGGGAGCCGGATTTAATCTTGTTACATAGCAACCGTAGCTCCTCCAGAGAGACCAGTGGGAACACAGCCAGTGTGTGTGTAGGGGGTGGTCCAGGCACATGGTCAGGACTCATGGCAGCATGCGGAAAGGTCTTATAAATATTCTCCACCTTTTTGACAAAAAAGGTGGCGAGAGCCTCACACTGCTCATCTGATGATATAGGAGGCACTGCAGGAACCCCCGGCTGTTTCAGATCTTTCAATATAGAAAAGATGGTTTTAGAGGGGTTGCGGCTGATCCTGATCTCGCCGGCAAAGTACGCTGCCTGCTCTGTATGAATGGCCCTGTGATAAATTTTGATAGCCACCTGCTAACACTGCTTCTGCATCGGGTCATACTCCCGACTCCATATCCGTTCCAGCCTTTTGCAGGTTTTACACAAAATGGCGAGGTTGTCATTGTACCACGGATTGGATTTAGAGTTACAGCTTTTTGACCACTTCGCAGGAATAAGTACATCAAGAGGACTGCGAATCCAGTCAGAGAGTGCTTTATCAGCGGCATCAGGATCGGTTGGCATACTAAAGGCATTTATAGAAAGAAGGTCATGAAATTGGTCGAGGTTGAGCTTATGCCAGGGGCGTTTGAAAGTGGACTTCTGAGGTAGCCTCCAGGATGGCATAACCCCTGAAAGGGACATGGGTACCAAATAATGGTCTGACCAACACACCGGAATAGGGGTGTGAACTGAAAGAAGAGAAAGATTAGAGAACACTGGGTCCAACAGATGGCCTGCAGAGTGAGTTGGACTCTGGACTAATTGCAGCAGCTGACATGCTCCCAGATCAGCTAAGAAATTGCACATCTCCCCTTCCTGGGGGTTATCCAGGTGCAAATTCAAATCCCCAATGACACTAAAATTGGCAGCCCTCGTAGCCAAGATATTGACAGTATCCACAAGCGCCGCCCTAAACTCTTTAGAAGGTCCAGGCGGATGGTATATCAGAAGCCCTGACATGGTGCAGTAGGCGTTAAGTGAGAGCCCGAAGGGTGCGCGCTCACTACCAACCAGGGTCTCTTTAACGAAGGTACAGGTATAGCAAGATTTAAAAACAACTGCGTTGCCACCCCCTCTAGACTCTATATTGAGGGTCACAATGTTAAAGCCCTGGGAAAGTGCCAAACCTAGCACGGACTCCGATTCAGCAGATAACCAAGTCTCGGTTAAAAAGAGAGCATCAGGAGATTCTTCAAATAACAGATCATAGACATCGGAGTGATGTTTGACTAAAGAACGACAATTGAGGCTTAAAAGTTTGATGTTAATGTTAGAACATGAAGGAGGGGGGGGGTAGGGTCAGTGTCCAGGAGTTAAACCCACAGTTTAAGCAACAAAATGGACCCTCTGGAAGGAAGCAAGAAGGGTGGTTGCAGGGGCGCAAAACATTCCTAATAGCCAGGAGATTACCCGGGGAATAGATAAGCCTACCTTTGTTAAAACCGGCAGCATGTCTGGCGACATCCAGGCGCAGACGGGCGCAGACGGGCTTGCCTTAGCGCGCCCCCTGCGCACGTATGCTGCGTGGTCGCGATCTCCTCATCTGAAATACGGGAGATCGCAGGGCTAATCCCGCCCGCAGAGCCCACCCGGAAGTGCATAGGACCGCAGGAAGAGACGATAGACGATTTACACCAAATGACTGAGCGAGTGATCTGCATAATCAAAACTAACTTTCTGCCAAATTCGGTGTAATTCTGTCTAGCGGTTTGGGCTGCAGTTGTGTTCGAAACTCCTATGGATTGAACATGGGAAACACACTTTTTATGACCTCCTCCCTTTTTCTCAGCCCCCGCTTGACGGATCACCACGAAACTTTCCATTTGCAGCAAGAATCACAGATGCACTTTTTGGGGAAAATTTTGTGAAGATTCGTGAAACATGGTACTACCTATAACTACCTACTGGCGGTCGCCAGTAGGTAGTTATAGGTCGCCAGTAGGTAGTTATAGTTAGGACTCAGTTTCCATAGGAAAAGCATTTTTTGACACCAATAACTTTGGCTTTGTTTGACCAATCTTCATGAAATGTTTCCCAAAAAATGTAAACGTAGCTTCTGGTTGTCATGGAAAGTTTGGGGGTGATCTGTGCAGTGGGGACCGAGAAATAGGGGTGCAAAAAAGGGTGCAGTTGTAATGTTAATTCCCATCAGAACGCGTTGTTGAACCTACAGCCCGAACAGCTGGATGGAATTACACCAAATTTGGCAGAAAGGTAGATATTGTTACACAGATTGTGCTATTTGTTATTTGGTGTAAATCCATCCAGTAGTTTTTGAGAAATTTAAGATTAAAATTATAGATATATCTCTGGCCGCGGATATTTCATGGCAGTTTCATAATGAATCACGAATGCGCGAGCCAACGGGAATGCTCTGATTGGCTGGACGCAACCTGAACAGAAAGTTGCGGCCCCCATTTTATCATCCGGGAATGGTTCCCAAGGCTGAAAATTTGTGGGAAACAGAACATAAGGGGTCAGTGTGGTGATATTCTGACCCCATGTTTGAGAAATGGGTGTAATTGTGACACAAGTTATGTGCCCAAAATTGATATTTTTGGAACATGCACTATATTTGCGATGACACTGCGACCTCCAGCGCGGCCCCCCGTGTACCGTCACGGAGTCGTCGTATATAGCGTCGTCCTCACGAATATTGGTGGAAGTATTAAAAAATATATCACTGAATCATTAATACGCATTGTTATAGAGATATTGATATTGTGATAAATGCTTTTTAGAGTTATTTAAATAGTGAGCTATCTAGTGTGATGGTTCAAATTAATTATATATTTATAATTTTTGAATGTGGTGGTGGCTATTGAATTCCTGCTTTTGCTTTCTGCTTTCGTGACGTAACTGCGGGTATCACTATGACCAACGTTATCGCAATCTCCGGCCTCACAACAAAAACGGAAAATAGGTTTTAGAGATGGTTCTTCTAGAAATACACTAGAAAAACATGAGTTAGAAGTGTACAGTAATAAACGGCTAGTGTGTAAAATACAGTACTATGTGTGCATTTATGGGTTTTTCACTTTATGGAAAACGCACAATCGTCGCGGTTCATGATGAAGTTGCGACATCCCGAATAACCGCAAAAACTGAAAATAGGTCTTAAAGATGGATTTTAAAGAAACTTAGGGGCAGATTTACGTTTCCTGGTGCATCCCTGCAAATCAGCAGGGATGCGCCAAGAAACGTGCGACATACAATGCCATCGTTGCGCCACCACGGATGCGCCGCATTTAGAATGCAGCGCGCCATGGCGCAAGGATTGGCAGATGCGTGTCGCATCTGCCGGCGTAAGGTTGGCGCAGTGCTGGAGTTGTGTCGTGGGCGCGACGCAACTTCAGCACTGTGCCAACCCGGCCTATCTTCCACATGGTGCGTCACACCTTATGCAGGCGCAAGGTTTTGACGCAGCGGGGTCGGAAAAGTGACTGAGTGAAATCTTGTAGATTTCACTCAGGCACTTTTCTGAGGCGTTCCTGCACCGGAACACCCACCCTGCGCCGGAACGCCCACATGAAACCTGACGCAGGTTTCATGTGGCGCAGGGCTTTACGACGTGACGCATCTCCCTAGATGCGTCACTTTGTAAATCCCCCGCTGCATGGCGCTAGCTTTACGCCGCGGCTGAGTCACAGAAGTGACGCAACGGCAGTGCAAAAGTGGCGCACGGGGCTTGTAAATCTGCCCCTTAGTACCAAAACATGAGTTTAAACATGTGTTTAAAGAAGCATGTATATAGGAACATCTGTAGCGCACTGTTTAGAATGGATTTTTACGCATTATGTTTGGATGTGCTGGTGACCGTTGAATATCTGCTTTTGTTTTCCGGTCTCGAGACGTATCTTCGTCGCGAAGATCCCCAAAAACTTAAAGAAGGTTCTGTTTAAAGAAAATTAACAATATTTCGGGTACTAGGGGGCTCTGACAAGAGCCTTTGTGTTGATTGTGTGTATATCAAAATAATTCTACAAAGAGCTGCAGTTCAACTAGTCGTTACTAGGTGTCCCTCACGAGTCAATGCAAAAGCATTGAAATTATTACATCAAGCTGCAGTTCAACTAGTCGTTGCTAGGTGTCCCTCAAGTCAAATGCTTTTGCATTTGACTCATGAGGGACACCTAGTAACGACTAGTGGAACTGCAGCTTCATGAAAGGGTTTCAATGCCTTTGCATTTGACTCGTGAGGGACACCTAGTAACGACTAGTGGAACTGCAGCTTGATGTAATAATTTCAATGCTTTTGCATTTGACTCGTGAGGGACACCTAGTAACGACTAGTTGAACTGCAGCTCTTTGTAGAATTATTTTGATATTGGATACTATAATATTCACTGCCCACTGATAATCTCGTCCCATAATGCTTTGCAGGGCCTTTGGTTGGAATTGTATTTTTGCCCATAACTGTGCTTGAGGTGGTCCTAAGAGGATGGGATCACCACCGAATCGTTCAGCAAGATGTGCTCTTTGTTTTCAAGGCATCTGCTTGGTTCTCTCCCTAGGTTAGGGAGGATCCCAAAATCATCACCTCTCTCACTGCTTGCTAAATTTTCATTTTCACTTTTGTGAAATGACTATATGCATTTTAGCATGTAAAGACAAAGATACTTGTTATTTTGCCAGAAGTATATGAGGTTTCTGTTTTATTAATTGGGAGTCCCATGAAATGGAATTCACAGAATTCAAATTACACCCACTCCTGATATTAACCAAGACAGTGTAAGACAAAAGTGACATTAGTTCTGCAAAGGTTTTTTTCATTGGGATTTCCAGCCCTATCCCAGTCAATGTGCCTAGGTCATTGCCACCAAAGTGCACAATCATGAGATGAGGAGCTTGGGAATCCACAATGGTTTTAACCAAAGCCAGCAACTGATGAAACTTTAACCATTTCTGGCCAAACCAAGGAATCTGCACATTTAGCAAACCCAAGCCCCTGCCAATAACTCTCTTTTTTGCAGCCTGTTTAGCCCAATAGATATAGCTGTGGCCCACAATCCATACTCTAAGCATTTTGAAGTGAAGGAGCAATAGCAGTCAGAAGAAGGCTGGAGCTGAATGAGGTAGTCTTTCAAATAAAAAGCAGTTAAAAAGGAGGTGTTTAAAAAAAAGGATATAATTCATTGGATGCTGTCAGCATGAAAGTGAATAAAATTAGGTAGTTTGTTGGTCGCCTTAGCAAGAAGTCCTATTATTGGATGTTGTTTAAAAAAAGAAATGTAGTAGAGACATAGATATGTTTTTGAATCTTGTGATCTACTGGTTGCACTGGGTTACTACGTACACTGAGCTAAGAGTGTATTGGGGGGAAGGGTGTTAAAGAGACAGAACATTTTTTAAAAAGTTGAGGAGTTATGACACAATTTAAGTAATGGGAAAACTTGATTTTCCAACTCAGGACTATGTAGTGTAGTATTTAAATTTTAAAAAACTGAAGCTAAATATCAGTTTGGAATCCCGTTTCTTTTTGCGATTATTCCGTAATCGTCGCGAAAACATTGCAAACATGCGGAGATAGAAACCTCGTTTCAAAAGAGAGGGAAAGAGTTAACAGATGCTAACCCTTCACAGGTGCAGGTAGAATAGTCTAAAATGAAAGACATGATTTTCAGCCTTTCTCATGATCATAGAGTGGAAAGTTGAAGAGGTGGCCATTTTATGGTTGCTTTGTATGAGAGTGGTGTACAATTCTTGTGCTTAGTTTTTACAAATCCTAACTGTGTCAAAACAATTTAAAAAAAGAGCTCAAACAGCAATATAATCTACGAACTAAATTCACTGGTATGTATATAACTTTTTAATTATTTAAAAAATGTACATTAGAAATGAAGATGTATATGGTAGTTTGATTAAAAGGAGTATCGCAATGATGTGAAAACAAATAGATCAGATGAACTGTATCTGGCAGAGGGAATGTGTTTAAGATGTTTAAGATGTTAGTACTGTTGAAAGTTACCATGAGTAATGCCTTTAAAAATGACAACGTTTTATATCTCTAAGCATCATGTGCAGAAAAGACAGATCTATGTTATTTGCATTCTGGGAACTGTAGTACGTTTAGTCACATTATTAAATAGGAGTAGTGTAGTCATGAATAAAACATAAGAAAATGTGCTGTGCCTGTATATAAATTATATAAAGTAATAATACTTGTTAGGTATGCATTAGGAAGTGTTTCTCAATTAGTTTTTTTCGTACATGACCAGTTTAGATATGCTTAGATGGTGAGATATGATTTTTCCTGTTGCAGATAGTTATATGTACGATGAGACTGTTGAGTTTACTTAAAGTGCAGAGAATTAAGGGGCAGATTTACAAGCCCCTTGCCCCACTTTTGCATCATTTTTAACATGGGAAAAGTGACGCAAAAGTGGCGCAAGGGGCTTGTAAATCTGCCTCTATATATTTTTGGAAAGATAGCCTGAAGGTGTATATCTATTATGGAATCACATATATGTTTAGATGGTGATCTATGTTCTTCAAGGCTGTTGAAAATGTCATGTATATAGTGAGGATGGTGCATTTTTTTAACATGCTCTGTTTAAAATTGGGGAGGGTTAATAGTGCAGAATGTCTTTTGAGAGTTTGTGTGCTAGCTTCACTTAGCATGTAACTTTTCTTTGAGAAATGCTGAATATATGATTTAAAGACACGAGAAATATTTGCGAAATGATGTAGGTATGCCATAAAGAAAAGTTTTTGTGCTTTCGAAAGGTAAGAATTTTTGTTTTCAGTTTTAGAAACTTGCTGATGCAAGTGCACGCTGAGTAACAAAGTAATAGCATAACATAACATAACATGTGTATTTGTAAAGCGCAAGTTCACCCAGAAGGGTATCTTGGCGCTGAATAACAGATGTTTATTGTTACCCAACTCAATGGTACTCATTTTATCGACCTCAGATGGATAAAAGGCTGAGTGGACCCGCCGGAATTTGAACCTATGACCATGAGGTCGAACACAAGCCCCTGCAGTGGACGCATTAGTCCACTGAGCCAACAGACCCCAATGTATACCCTTAGAGAGGCATACATTCAATTATATATCAAGTGTGATATCTAGACTTATATTACCCAGGTACTACAAATTCACTCTTCCGATCACACAGGCACTAATTATGTACTCATTGAACTACGCAGGCAACACCCATGCGCTCATCTCATCATACAGGTAGTAGCAATATAGTTATGTGAATACACAGGCACTAACTATGCAGATATGGAACCTCTGATGTAGTTCCTACATACTCAGGGAATCATGCAGGTACTACCTATATTCTGAGGGAATCGCCTAGGCACTATCTATGCACTCATTCAATCATCCAGGGAGTATTGTTGTACTCAACCAGAAACACATTTATTTACAAGTTTTAGTGAGGGCTTTGTACTCTTTTAGAACCATGTGGTGAATTATATATGTAACCTGTCACACACTGTTTGCATGTACTCAGAAGAATTAGTGAGCTTAATGCTGTGATACCGATTAATGTGCAGATTTTTATATGCAGTGTTTCTCAAAATTTAAATCTGACACGTCTAAGTAGAAAAGTATTGAAACACTAAATCTACCAGTGACACAGTGGTAGAGAGGCACAGAAATTGCTCTTATGTTGTGTTTTCGGATTTACAGGATTGAGACACTGTATGTATTTTTACACTTTGGTTGATGTTTATTTTAAAAATGAGTACAAAAGGGATTAAGTGGTCTTTTAGAGTGTATAAGTGAGAACTGAGATATGGTGCAGCTGTGTTGTAGGAGAGTGTGCTATAATGTTAAAAGGTAAGTAATAAATTAAGTTTTGTGTTTTGGCTTGGGATTGGTACATTAAAGTAAGTGCTTTTAGTTATGTAGGTAGGTTAATTTGTAGACTTAAAACTGCAACATAACATAAAAACTGTTCTCCTATTATTCTAACAGAATGCCTACAAAAGCTCGGAGGAAAAAGGAACAGAAGCAATTACAGTATCTATGCAGAACTGAGACACAAGAGGGGCAAAATGAAGAAAAAGTGGTGAAAGAAAAAAGAGCTACTGGTAAGAGAACAAAGTCATGCCTTAAAAATATAAGCAGTCATTTAAAAAAATTACAAAATAATGAAAATAAAATTCAAACTACGAGACAGAATAACAGTGCACAAAATCCATATAAAAAGAACAGGAAAGAATGTAACAAAGATGGACACACCTTAACCAGGAGACAGAAGCATTTTAAGGAGATCAGAGCCAGGATGATTTGAAGTAGAGTAGTTATAATTCTACTGAGAAATATGAACAAGTGTAGAAGAAGGAGAGAGGCACTGAAACAGAAAGAACAGTTGAGGCAGTAGTTGATAAGGTCTTTGCTTTGAAGAGGAAGCTTTTCATTTTGATTATAAATAGAATGAAGACTGGACAAAATGGTGTTGTGCCTGAGGAGACAAAACCCGAAAAAAAGATTAGTGAATAGAAATAACTTTTGTACAGTTTTTAGTGGAGAATGCATACATAGTTCTAGTACAGAGTCTTGCTTTAATGACGAAAGCTATCTCCAGAATAATAGATTAGTTCATGCTATTGATTACGGGGATGATGTTATGAAATAAAGATTGGCACTCCTATTGCGAAAGAGGTGATGGTATCTACAAATGTAGAATAACTTTTGGAGAACAGGTACGAGTAAGACAGAGTCAGGCTCCTGTATAGAAATTGAATTGTAGTAGTGTTTGTAGTATTTGACAGCAATCCATTGATATATTAAGGACATTTCTACATATCTTTTCAAGGTGAAGTTTAAAACACAAAATAAGTACTTTACAAGGATTGGATCCTTGCAAGATTAGAAAGCATACAAATTTGCAGGGACAATCACTAACTTGTTTATCAAACAAAGTGTGCAAAACACCTTTCATCATTTCAGAATGTTAGTTGTACACCACTCAACAATGCAAATTTTAGTTAGGAGGCTGTACTATGTGAAAACTCCTGATTTATGTTTAGGAGAAATGAATAGAGCACTTTTGCATGGTATTTTGGCAGATGTAGAAAAAGTTGGTGATGATGTGCAGTTTTGTTTCTTTGGTCCTCAGCAGGATTGTAGGGAAAAGAAAGAGTTGCTAAGAGGAGGAGTTGTAGAACAGGACACAGATATTGCAGTTGATAGTTTTGAAGAAGAGATTACAAATTTTAACACAGTGTGGTCTAAAAGACCAGAGTATGTTTGTTTATGCTGTCAACACACTCACTAGAAGATTTAAACACTGTTGACTTGTGTTTAGAAAGTGAAAAAGTAAATAATGCTGTAAAAAAAAAAAATTGTTGGTTTTATGGTTGGAGACATTTTCAATGTTAGGTTTTAAGATGATACAACATGGATGTCATCCCACATGAACATTTTTTGTTTGACTCTTTAGATTGGGTCTTTTCAGTGAGTTTGCATTGCACTACTTTTGAAGCAGTTTTTCATTCCTGCTGAGTTTGGGTAAGAATGGGTAGTTTGATGTGTGTTTTGGAGTTATGCTTTAATTGTGAGTTCAGATGTTGAAAGTAATTTTTTGAAATTGTTGTTGTTGTTCGATGTGTTGTTAAAATAAAGTTAAGCAATTATGTTACTAAACAGCTAGACTCAAAGGGGCATATTCTCAAGGACTCATCGCCGATTTATCGGCACTTTAGCGCTGCAAAAGTGGCGATAGATTTATCGCCCTATTCTCAAGCTGGTGCAAACTGCCGATATTGCCAGTTTTCCAGCGATAGCTGCCGCAAAAAACATCGCCATGGATGAGAGCGACAACTAACGCTAATGATATGCAGAGTATGCGTTTCCGTGCAAAAACACACGAAAACACCACTTCGCGATATTCTCAACGACCAGCCAGATCTGCGAAGCAATCCAAAAACAGGCGATAAGGCGCGCTAGCAGCAGGGATTTAACACCTGCCTTTTACTGGTGTTAAGCAGGCCGAAAACCTGCAGTATGAAAGGGAGCCCAGCCCAGAGCCACATCTGAAGACCAACACATGTCATGGCGCCACTGATCATGCAGCTCGGAGACCCAAGAGGTCCACAACACCCACCGCCACCACCCCCAGGCCCCCCCCGCAGCCCCCCTGGACTACCACCGAGGCAGCGCAGAACAAGACAGCTGACCTTCCGAAAACGGCATGGCCCTTCAGCCACACAATTGCAGAATGTGGGGAGAGGTGGGAACCAAGTATGTGTGAAGGAGGCAAGTCACCCATGAATAAGAATGTACACAATGCCAAGTGTGGTGGTGATGTGCTGGACAGACCTCAGTATGCAGAGCACAGACATGTCCATATGGACATATACTGCTGGTGTTTGTAGTGTTGTTGACAGTGGACGCAACCATGCTACCGCAGGTAGTGGGGAAGACCTTGGTCATGTAGCTGTGTTGTCCCCCCCTGTTAGTGTAAGCGGAGTGGGCTTGTCCGGCGTACACCAGTCCAGCGTAGGAGTGTGAATAAATAGGCCGGGGCTCTGGGCATGGTACACTTCCGGGATGGCCAACGCGTCTGCCAGGGCGGCGCCACTCACCCTGCCATGAGTCCGCCGCTGTTACCGCCAGCCTCCTCAGCCGATCGCTGGCTTCCGCGACACAGGCCCCCAGCGGCACAGCACCGTGGATTCATGTGTGTGCTGACTACTGCCTTCGGCCTACACTGCGGTCAGCAGGTCCCCCAATTCAAATTGAGTCTTGATTTATTGATGGCGCAGTTCAGTAGGCAACAGACATTGCTTCCAGTGCGGCCCGCCCGGACGACGCATCATCGCAGGCTGCGCACCCGCTGAGCGCTTCAGGTGCCACTAACTCTGTGCAGCTCAAGTCAACGCCACATGGCTGTGGGCCCTTGCTGAACGCAGCCTCCGGCCTACCCTGCGGTCAGCAGGGCTCACACATATCAAATCCAATCCTGACCTGCAAGGACACACCATCATCGCTGGCTACACAGCCGCCACCACCGCCAGGACCACCTCCAACCAACAACTGCCAGAGTCGGAGGAGTCTTACAGCCAGCCTATCAAAGTTGCTCACACCTGTTGTAGTGTAGTTCCTATTTCCCTAATAGGCTCTGCGCATTGGAATAATATACCCTATAGGTTTGACATAGGACTGAGGTCGGTATGTCCCTATCGAGTATATTAAACTTAATTACTTTGTGCCAGCTAACTCAGAGGCCACTAGAAACTCCTTGTAAACAAGAAGGAGTCGTTTCTGGCAACCGCATAAACATGACAACTTTGTTTCCCTTTTAGAATCGGAACACTTCTCAGAATCGTGGAAACAATAGATAACAGTTTCACTCAGCTAATCGTGCATGCTTAGTTTCCTCAGAGTTACACAGAAAGAATAGACGGGCGTTTCAATAAAAAAGGTTTTATTGAACAGTCTTGTTTCTCGTGTAAGAGATATGAGCTGTTATGATCACAAGACAGTATGCAAGATATATAATGTACAGCGTAAGCAGTAGAAATAAATAATACTGCGCTAGCATTATCTTTTAGCATATCTTCACGTACATAAATAACATGAGCTAAAAATGCGAGTACTCATACGATGCTTCTCTAAGCTAGTTCTACCCCAATGTACCTAACCTAGTCTAGGTGTAGGGAAAGGTAAGAAGTAGTATTCTCTAGTATGGTATACTAAGAGTATGTTAAGTCTAGTATGCCAAGAGTCCCTCTAGGTTCTAGTCAGCTCCATACCTTGACAATGAGAGAGGTGGGAATCTCCTGCCGGATCTCAAACTCTAACACCCCGCGAAGGGAGTCAGAACACTGGAAGCTGGATTCTTCTGCGAGCAAGAATGACAGCGTCTTCTCAGTGCGTCAGGACGGGATACGGGCTCCTCTGAAGTCGAGGTCTCCTCTAACTTGCTTGGGCAAGGGAAGGTATATTTATACCTGGTAGGTGCCTTGGAATGTTAGCATTGACGTGAAGTCGGACAGAGGAAGACGTCAGGAATGAACCCTTAAGGTATAGCGGTTCATGCATAATAGATGAGTTCTTGGAGAAATCAATAATCCTGTGCTCGGGGAACTCACAAGAGCTTAAGGGTCTGGTTTCTAAGAACTCGTTGTGATGTTAGGGTGGACGGATGTCGGTGACCATGCCTGTATTTGGAGTGCACGGCTAATGCCTAAATAAGGACTGGGATTCTATGCCTATATAAGGGCAATGCGAATTGTGCCTATATAAGGACATGTTTCAGGAAAACCTATATACGGACATCTAAAGCGGAATACAACACCCACTCCACTTTCAAATGAACGATAATACTAAATACGAAACATTAAATGCTAAACATTAAACTGAGTACCACATGTTGCTAAAAACATTTCTAAAAGCATATTAAAAGAAGTTTAAAATAAACTGTTGAATGCAATAGGTACTGTACATTTTAAAGCATTTTTTCATTCTAAGCATATATTGGAAATAAATGCAACATGAATGAATAAACAGAAATATATACATATGATGAAATGGTTGACAAGTTTTCAAAAATCAAAGCAATTGCATATCATGGTATTAAATGAAATTTTAGACAAATAAGGTGACAATGTGTCCCTGGAAGTATTCAAAGAAGTCCGTTTTATAAGAATAGTTCTACTGTAAGCAGATTGTTTTGCCATATATTTTTAAAAAAAGAAAGAAAGAAAAAGTTCAATTTTGGGAAGAGTTCCAAGTTTTGAAAATATGAAGGCCAAATTTCATTGCGTCCCTGGTACACTGTGAGCCGAATCGAAGTCAGTGTATGGGTCTGGTGTAAACATGAAATCATCTATTTCTGTAGACAAAATATCGTCTACCGATGTTGGTGACAGTTGGATAGGCTTGCCATAGCTTAATAGTAGGAATAGAAATAGGATTCCTGCAACAAGTGCTAGAATTAATGGCACACCACCAAACACCGAATGTGCGAAGTTTGGGATGATTCCGAGGACTGCCTGGAAGGGTGCTAACAGTCCTGAACAGATGGTCTTAAATACATGCACAATACCGCTCGTATCAGACATGTTAAAGATACGTCCCATCATTTCTGTGAAATGTATAGGGCAGTTTGTACGAATTAAAGCCTGTATCTCAGCCGAAGTCCTTGCAATTTGTAAATCATAGATTTCTTTGGCCGAGGTCAAAGGCACGGTCTGTTTCAAAAGCATGGCTTTCATTCTGCTTAAAGTATCAAAACGTATAAAAGAAACATTCAATGAAGGCCATAAAGGGGACTCCCTGACTGTGTCTATTGGGGGGAACAATACTTGCATACAGCAAATAACCCTGGAGTCGACCGTTACCAGATATGGGATGCCTGGCAACATGCCACAGCAACTCTGATCATTCAACATGAGGTAACTCCTGTTAGAAAGTTGGCCAAACGTTGGATTAATCACAGTAGTTGGTGTACCCTGCTGGTGGCAGGACAAATTTGCCACAGAACCATTACAAGCTCCGTGTAATGAAATGTCCTGACATATGAGTGAACCGCTTAGTGCATTTTCACAGTGTGTACCGCTTAGAAACACTTCACGATCCCCACTCCAACATCTGTATTCGTAAGGTAAATCCCAGGATGTCTTAATGTATTCTTTACCCAACCTTTCATATTTGCCTGCTTGCATTTCTTTGAGGCAATACTGAAACTGAAAAGTAGTGACAGGCAGAGTGATTTTGCCATGGATAAGCCATTCTGTAGCTGTTTTTCTGCTACTGTAAATGGTAATTTTTCCAGTTTTTCAATGCTCAGCACTGTATACTTTGCTCCCCTTTGTGCCAGTTCGATCTGTTTATCAGTTAGATTGTATTCTGCAAACAGAGCCGACGTGTTGATAAAGCGCCAAGGCACATAGCCCGCACACAAAGATTGCAGCGTCCAGCTTAATAACATAATAGAACGTAACTGAGATTGGCCTTGTTGTAACATGGCTAAATCTTGTTCCAGTATGTCTATAGTAGAGGATACAATGTTGTCCAATGAATAAATTCTGGATGACAAAGTTGTTAACCCATTGTCGACCACAGAGAGAGTTTTCTCTAAGTTAATACGATCAAGTTCACATATTCGTTCTGCGGCCTCTGCCTGTGAAACCTTCCATATCTCATTATAAGTAGCATAAATGCCGGCATATATGAAACGTTTTTGACGCGGTTTTCTTGGTCCTAGCAAGAATTCCCTAAGGTCTGCGTCTTCTTTAAGTAAAGATAAGTGTTGTTTCACATCCTCAAGTGTTGATTTTTGTAGCCAGTCGAGGCACAATTTTCCTACACTGTATGTTGTTACTACCCCCGGATATTCTCTTTGAACGTATCGTGGGTCTGGCCTATGGATAGTAAAGCCCTGTCTTCTATTCAGGAATCTTTCTTGACAGATGTTTGTGTCTGTAGGCCAGAGTAACCAGTTTTTCCAATCAGGATCTGTTCTGTTGGTTTGTAGTATTGTGTCAACTGTAACCGCTGCCTGTGTAGTGTTATTACTTGCAGGTGTTGGTACAGAAGGTGATTTCATGTCTTTGATCTTGGCTAAACCAAGGCAAGACGTTTGTTGCACAGTGTCATTCAAAAACATTATTTGCTGAGGGATGATACATGCTCTAAACAAAGCTTCTATCCCCTGTACTTGCCAATCTTTAGAACCCCAGACAGATTTTGTGTCTATTGTGTCTTTCCAAAATTCAAATCCATGTCTAGACAATTGGGTAATAAATGCTGCAGAGTAAATCTGTTTTGTATTTGTCAACATAATTTTCTGTCCTGTTTTGTTTACATTTTTATAGTAAAATGTTTCTGTATCAGATGTATTGTACCCTGAAAAATAGGGAAACTTTTTAGCAAACGTTTTTGAACTACCTTTTGGTGGTGTAGGACAATGTTCCCATTGGTAAAACATAAACACATTTCTAGGTGTTGCAGATTTATGCAAGAAATGATGACCATAGTGGTTATAGCAATAAAGCTGGTCATAGTCTGATGAACCCTCTAAGTATTCATTGTTAGAGAATGCAGCAGACTTTTCTAGATCAGACATCATATCATTTACAGTCTCAAAGTCCCAATCATCAGAATAGGTACTGGAGGTAATAAAATCACTTAGTGAAATTTTAAATAAATGTGGAATGTTCAAAAGTTCTGTAGGGCCGAAGATATCGAAATCGGTTTTGTCCCACACTATACCATCCTGTATAGGAACGGCTGTGATGTTCACTGCTGACAAGTCTCTTGCTTCACGATGGGATGATTTGTGTGGTTTCAAAAGTAAGTTCACATTTTTACTTTCAATGTCCAAACGGATGTATCTGCCATTTATAAGCACGCTGATAGTCATAACCAAAGCTAGCCAAAGCAGAAAGAAAAATATTCCAGAAATAATCCACAGTTCAATCCATGGTGAAACCAGATAAGTCTTTTTCAGAAAATGAAAAAAGTCTTGTACTTGCTGTTTGAAAGTTTTTGATGCTGGCGTCGTTTCAGGCAAACTCGGATCCTCAGAAAACGTATCAAAGTTAATGAAGTAGCCAGAAGCAGTTCGGTCAATTGTTGGAATTGCATCAGGATTTGTTGAAATCGCTGGAACCAGTTGATCACTTGTTACGTTGGTGTAGACAGGTGTATTTGGTCGAACTGTTACTTGAGTTTCAAGAGGGATGAGTTCCATAGCATTGTTGCTTAGTCCTTCATCTGTTACTGCTGAATTCTCGATGGTTATGAGTCTTTCAGTCTGAACCTCTTGGATAGTAGCGAGAGGAGTGCGTCTGCTACTAGGTCAGAGTCCACGAGGCCTACTATTTAGTATTGGCCACATACTGTGGTTTGATGAGGTCGATTGACACAAATCTTTTCTTCTTTTTTCCAGCAAGGGGCGGCAGAAGTACTGTTCTTGTTCCGTGAATGGCTAGGACAGGTACTGGTTGTCTGTAAGAAGGTCCAAATTCCTTCTTGTCCGCAATCTTCTCTCTGACTAGATCCCCAACTTTTGGGATCCAGACAGGCCTTGCTGGGACTGCCGGTTTTTCCCCAGTGGTGGTTGGCTTCAGGAACACGTTGCTTTGTTTCGATCTTAGTTCATTTAGATCCTGTAAAACAGCCAAACGATCTTTGATATCAAAGGGTTTATTTTCCACCACTGTGCCTTTACATTCGAGATCAGGAACCCATATTCTTGTCCCAAATAGGACCTCATATGGAGTGACCCCCCTAGAGAACTTCTTGGCAAATTATTTAATGAGCGTTGGACCCCATAAAGATGTTTGACCCACCCATCACCCGAACCTAATACTCTAGCTGTCATAGACTGCTTTATGTCCCGGTTTTTCCTTTCCACAACAGAATTTCCCTCAGGATGAAACGGAGAGGAGTACCGCAATGCTACGCCCAAACTGGCCATGGCTTCTTTGTAAGCCCGAGAGCTAAACGCAGGGTCCTGGTCAGAATGTAGTGTGCCAATTGCGTATGTGCCGATAAAGACTCGCAAATCTTTTATAACAGTTCGAGCGTCAGCCGAGCGCTGAGGCCATATCCATAGGAACCTTGTGCACGAATCCACTGCGACCATTATATATTTATAGTTACCGTCCCGTTGCAAGGGACCGCAGTGGTCCAGGTAAACACAAGCTAATGGTTTGTCTGAAATCAACAGGGGTGTCTGCGCAGGATGTTTTACTGTGGAGACTTTCATCTGTTGGCATATATCACATTCCAGAACATAGTTCTTGGTCTGTTTCCTAATGCCAGGCCACTAATATCTTTGTTTTAGTAAAGATACTGTTGCAGAAACACCTGCATGGGCAGAGGCTATCCCCTCATGTGCTGCTAGGATTAGTCCTAATCTATGTTCCATGTTTGGAATTACCCTATCCCCCACTCCAGGGATTCGAGCAAAAGGAACGTTGTTCGCATCAATTACATAAGAGTACTTGAGTGGAAACTTCTTCGGTAACGCTGCACCACTGCCTTTGCTTGAAGCATTGACAGCCAACAATATCTCACTGTCTATTCTCGTTTTTGAACGAGTGATCGCAGCTACGGAAACCGTCTGAACAGCCCCCTTTGCGGCTTCGTCAGCCAATGAATTCCCTGCAACGTGAACGCCATCACGTTGATGACTCAGCGTGTGTATCACGTGAGCTTTTGGTAGTTCGTTTTTCAACTGAACTTCTTGTTCCCAAAGCGTTTTATGCTTTATTGTGCCACCTTTTGCATCTTTGAACCCGTTTTCAAGCCAATTTTGTATATATTCATTATACGACTGAACACAGTAGAAAGAATCGCACACTATTAGTGTGGGGAATTCGCGATCTGTACTTTCAAGTGCCAGTTTGAATGCTTGTAGTTCAGCTCGCTGAGCTGTGCAATCTCCTAGAGATTGAGTTTTAGTGACCATTGGTCTGAAGTTACCATCTTGCATGCGACCTTTAACGATTGCGCACACTGCACTGTAAGCTTGCTTACTCCCTGTAGCGGGTTGTGCGGATCCGTCAGTGTAAATTATAAATTCTTACTGATCTAGAGGCAGAATTTCAGTGGGCAGAGGACATTCATGTTCATATTGCAGGAACGCTTGTGTTTTTAGATCAGGATCAAAAACATATTCAATATCTGTTGCAGCAAGAGAATTAACCCATTGTATCCATCTAGGATGTAAAGCTTTTGCCTTTGGAATGCTTGCTTTTGTGACCGCCTCTAAGGCTGGTACTGGAGTTACGACAATAATGCGTTTCCCTTGGGCTAGAGCTCTTTCTTTTGCTATAGCGGTTTGAACTGCTGTCAGTATTTTTTCTGTTGAAGTGAAGCGCATTTCTGCTTGTGTATACAAATGTGATTTGTATGCTATTGGTACTTTTTCACCCTCATTAAATGTTAAGTAGGTGAATCCGCATTGACCCGAAATTATTCGGATCACTAAATTGCGTTGACTTACGCGTGTTTGTAAGTGATTTGTTGCTAACATGTTAGCTTGGAGTGAATGCAAGATTTCTGTGTGTTCCTGTGTCCAATGTTTGATTGAAAAATCAGGTTTGATTAATTCGTAGAGAGGTTTAACCCTTTCTGCGTAATTTAGAATGTATGTCCTTCCAAAATTTAGGAAACCCAAGATGGATTGTAAGTTTTTCAGCGTTTTTGGAGGTTGGAGCAGCGCGCACTTTTCTAGAAAGTTAGCTGCCAGGTAATTGCCTTCACTTGAAAGCTCATATCCTAGGAAAAGGACATTGAGATGGGCAATTCTGGATTTTTTAAAGTTGAATTTATAGCCCTCTGAGGCGAAGCCCATTATAATGGTACTCACCCTGTTCAAGTGCCTATCTAGGTCATCGTCTGTCAGATAGATGTCATCGACATATGACAATGCCTCATTATCATAAATTTGTAGCAACTCTGTTACCCTCGCTGAGAATAACCCTGGGCTGTTTTTGAACCCTTGTGGAAGTCTACAAAATTGACGCTGGGTCCCCATTATTGAGAAAGCTGTTAAGTACCTGCTTTCAGGTGCTATGTTTTGACAAAAGAAACCATTTGACATGTCTAATGTGGTTTTGTATTTTTTGCGCACAATGTTATTCATTAATGCTGTACTATGTGCATTTTGTACTGCAAATGTTTTGGAACAAGTGTTCAAGTGTCTGTAATCCAAAACTAGACAATATGTATTGTCTGGTTTGGATACAGGAAACAAAGGATTGTTCATTGAGGAGGTGCATGTTTCAATCACCCCTTGGTATTCAAGTTGATCTAAGATCTCCCTGATCTGTTTTTTAGCTTTTGCTTTATTGGGTACTGCCTTTGTGCAGTAGGTTCATTTTTAGATGTATTTTGTGGTGAGGTGAGTCCTCATCCCATCCTACATGATTTTTGTATAATGCTGGGGCCTGGGCAACTGCCCATTTCCTGGCATAAGTATATTTTAGGTGAATTGGAATATGGTTGGAGAAGGCAGGCATAATAATGTCCTCACCATGTGGGCACTCCCTGACAAATTGTGGTGGCCAGTCTTTTTCTGCTAGAAGTATATCATAACCCCTTGCAAGTTTCTCCCAAAAGAGTGTTTTCACCTTTCTTGGTATGTCTCCCTCCATTCGGAGTGTTATTTCATATAACTTTTGTGGAGTACTAACCCTGGTGTCTACAGTTTCTACTGTGATGTACTCATTCAAGTCCACTATCTCCAGAAGTTCCTTCAGGTTCTGGCGAGCTATTGTGACTTCTGCTGCACTGTCCAGCATTGTCTGAGCCCATTCTCCGTTCTTGAGCTGTGTTCTCAGTATCCTCGGCATGTCTGATCTTCAGACCTGCTACCTTCTTTTTTGAGAATTGAGGTTTTGATTTATTTTTCTGAACGTGTTTGTCGTCTTTGGATTTCACGCATTCTTCTCTATGTTCTGACCGTCCTCTTCTTTCCGATGTCTGTGACGATATCTGAAAGGTACGAGAGGAACGTGTATCAGTATCTTGATACCTGTCAGGCTTTCTTAAATGATCCCTATTCCTGAGGTTATACCTCCTTTCAGAGGGCTCCTTTTGAGGAGACCTACCTCGGGATTGAGACGTTTCTCGTTTGAATTTTGTTTATTAGTTTCCCACTTCTTTTTAGAAGATGTAGGATTTTGTTTAATAGAGTCCTTCTCAGGACTTTCAGATAGTTTTGGCTTCAATGGTTTTCCACCCAAACTATCTCTGCCTAATTCTGCATAAGATTGTTCTATTATTCTGGGTAGTTCTGTTTGATGTTCTGTAACATCAAATTCCCTTAAGCGTTGGTGGATCGCCACTGATGCTGCCTCCCCTTTAATATTAGATAATATTATTGTTGAGACCTGGTCGAAGTTTTTCAGTAATTTCATACCTAAATTCAGAGCAGGTTCTGCCCCGTATTCGTTTTGAATTTGTTTCAGGACATCTGGTATTACTGCAATTGATGGAACACCATGTGTTTTAGTATAGATGGCAGCAAAGACTGCCCCCCAAGTGGTGCAATCTTCCAGTTGTGGTGTGATCCCCATTGGTAAACAGATTGTTAGGATTCTGTGTTTCTCATAAGGGCTAGTATTTGGAAATACTGCTTCAATTTGAGTAATTTTTTGAGCTATCCAGAATGGAATTTGCTCACGTTTTGTGGGCATTTTACCCATGACTGCGTATAAAGTCTGTGGTGTAATTTTTAGTGTATTCCCCTGTTGAGGGGTTTGATTTGGAATGGTCAATGGTGGTTGGACTGTGAAAGTCCGCATGACATATTGGACTAATTGTCTGTAAATGTTTATTAACTCTGTAAGTTGAGTAAGTAATTCCTCGTCTGACATTATATCGAGGTATGGATGAGGAGTGTAGCTGGCTAGAATCGGCCATGTTGCTCCTGGTCTACCTAGTGGACCGAGCCTGGTAATGTTTCTGTGATGTTTTAGGGCGCCTTTAAACCAGAGCTGATGCTCCTGGTATGTTAGTGGAATTTCAATATCCTCGAAAGGAATATATTCCTCTGGTGGTTCATCTTCTTTGTAGAAGTGAAACAGTCTTGTTACTGGATTTGATTCTGGGAATACTATCCATGAATAGAATTCCTCTGTCTGAAAGGATTCGTGTGCCTCTATCACGAAAACTGCTCTACCCCTCTTGGTGGTAGGCCGTGTTTTATAAGTTTTAGAGTGATGGCTCTTCTTAAGTTTGGAGCGAAGTCTATAACACCCTCCTCGGTTTCATTTAAACCGGTAAAGTTAAAAGCTGTTACGACTGATTCAGCCGCAGCTACACCGTTACCGCTGTCATTGTCCAAGGCGGACCCGAGAGACCTCAAGAACTTCCGGCCCATCTCCCTGCTTCCGTTCCCAGCCAAGGTCATCGAGAAGATCGTCAACAAACAGCTAACCCGATACCTCGAAGAAAACAGCATCCTGGACCCATCCCAATCGGGGTTCCGCAGCAACCACAGCACTGAGACTGCCCTCATCGCCGCCACCGACGACATCAGGATCCTGCCGGACAACGGTGAGACCGCAGCCCTCATCCTGCTGGCCCTCTCCACCCCCTTCGACACTGTCTGCCACCGCACTCTACACGCACGCCTCCACGACGCAGGGATCCGAGACAAGGCCCTGGAATGGGCCACCTCCTTCCTCGCCGGCAGAACCCAGAGAGTCCGCCTCCCACCATTCCGATCCGAAGCCTCCGGGAGATCATCTGCGGCGTACCCCAGGGATCGTCCCTCAGCCCAACACTGTTCAACATCTACATGGCCCCGCTCGCACGCATCGCCAGACAGCACGACCTCAACATAATCTCCTACGCCGACGACACTCAACTGATCCTCTCCCTCACCAAGGACCCCTCGCCGCCAAATCCAACCTCCATGAAGGAATGAAGGCCGTCGCCGATTGGATGAAGATCAGCCGACTAAAACTGAACACGGAGAAGACAGAGGTCCTCATCCTCGGCTCCAACCCCTCAGCCTGGGACGACTCCTGGTGGCCAACGACGCTGGGAGCAGCCCCGACACCCACCGACCACGCACGCAACCTGGGAGTCATCCTCGACTCAACGCTCTCCATGGCCAAGCAAGTCAACGCAGTCTCATCCTCCGCATGCTTCGCAAGATCTACAGGTGGATCCCGACAGACACAAGAAGAACAGTCACCCAGGCCCTCGTCAGTAGCAGACTTGACTATGGGAACGCCCTCTACGCGGGAGCCCCGGCCAAGCTCATCAAGCGACTGCAACGCATACAAAACGCCTCCGCACGCCTGATCCTCGATGTACCACGCCACAGCCACATCACCCCCCACCTGAGGAACCTGCACTGGCTCCCCGTCGACAGGAGAATCTCCTTCAAACTCCTCATCCACGCACACAAGGCACTCCACAAGACTGGCCCAGCCTACCTCAACAGAAAACTCCTCTTCTTCGTCCCCAACCGCCAACTCCGCTCCGCCGACCTCTCCCTCGCCACCGTCCCTCGCATTCGAAGAACCACCACCGGCGGCAGATCCTTCTCCCACCTCGCCGCCAAGACCTGGAACACCCTTCCACTAAGCCCACGACAGACCCAAGACCTGCTGACCTTCAGGAGGCTACTCAAGACCTGGTTGTTCGACCAGTAGCAGCACCCCCCCCCCTTTTTTCCCTAGCGCCTTCAGACCCTCGCGGGTAAGTAGTGCGCTTTACAAATTCTGTGATTGATTGATTGATTGTCCCCGTGTATAGACATTTGTTTTTTGAAAAATGTAGAACAAGTTTCAAGGAAACAAAATATAAGGTGCACAATATTTTGGAACACTGTATCCTTCAACGTTGAACAAACCAAAATAGCTAATATATAGGGTTTTTTGTCCTATTTAGCTATGGCGGATATTTAACCCTACCCACTCCAGACGTCTTATGGAGTATGTGAGTAGGGGTCTCTGAGAGAAAAGCACGACTGAGTTACTCAGTATCTAGCGTTAAATTAGTGCCTTACCAAACCGTTGGGCGCCATGTAGTGTAGTTCCTATTTCCCTAATAGGCTCTGCGCATTGGAATAATATACCCTATAGGTTTGACATGGGACTGAGGTCGGTATGTCCCTATCGAGTATATTAAACTTAATTACTTTGTGCCAGCTAACTCAGAGGCCACTAGAAACTCCTTGTAAACAAGAAGGGAGTAGTTTCTGGCAACCGCATAAACATGACAACTTTGTTTCCCTTTTAGAATCGGAACACTTCTCAGAATCGTGGAAACAATAGATAACAGTTTCACTCAGCTAATCGTGCATGCTTAGTTTCCTCAGAGTTACACAGAAAGAATAGACGGGCATTTCAATAAAAGGTTTTATTGAACAGTCTTGTTTCTCGTGTAAGAGATATGAGCTGTGCTATGTTATGTTATGTTATGTTAAAAAGACTTGTTAAGCGCACATACACCAAACAGTTTCTTGGCACTGAGCCGAAGCAGTTACAGACACTAGACGATTAATTCAGTTTTAAGCCTGGGAGAATAGCCATGTCTTAAGTAATTTCCTGAACTGAGTATAGGAGGTGGCCAATCGTAGTTCAGAAGAAAGAGAATTCCAGAATTGAGGTGCCAAGGTCGAGAATCTGAGGCCCCCATGTTTTTTACGTTTAAAAGAGCTAGAGATCAGTAGGTTTTTATTTGAAGAGTGTAAGTCGCGGGAGGGGACATACCGCTGTATCTTTGAGGCGATGAAGGCCGGACCACAACCCGAGAGGGCTTTGTAGATGGTGCAGCCCAACTTGAAGAGGCAGCGTTGGGCCACCTCTTCAATAAAGGTCTCACGTGATGGTGCTTAGGTTGACCATAAATAAGTCTGTCCGCTTGATTCTGAGCCAATTGAAGTCGACTAATTGGTATGCAGGAATACCAGCATACAAAGAGTTTGCGTAATCAATACGTGACATTACCAGTGCGAGGACGACTTGAATCAGAGTCTCAGTGGTCAAAAATCTGCTGATTTTCCGGATTCTCCGCAGATGAAAAAAACAAACGGAGACCACTGAGCTGATCTAGACCTTCATAGTGAGATCATCACTAATCATGATTCCCAAACTTTTGACCGAGCTCACAGGGGAAGCTGTTATGATCACAAGACAGTATGCAAGATATATAATGTACAGCGTAAGCAGTAGAAATAAATAATACTGCGCTAGCATTATCTTTAAGCATATCTTCACGTACATAAATAACATGAGCTAAAAATGCGAGTACTCATACGATGCTTCTCTAAGCTAGTTCTACCCCAATGTACCTAACCTAGTCTAGGTGTAGGGAAAGGTAAGAAGTAGGTGAAGTATTCTCTAGTATGGTATACTAAGAGTATGTTAAGTCTACAATGCCAAGAGTCCCTCTAGGTTCTAGTCAGCTCCATACCTTGACAATGAGAGAGGTGGGAATCTCCTGCCGGATCTCAAACTCTAACACCCCGCGAAGGGAGTCAGAACACTGGAAGCTGGATTCTTCTGCGAGCAGGAATGACAGCGTCTTCTCAGTGCGTCAGGCCGGGATACGGGCTCCTCTGAAGTCGAGGTCTCCTCTAACTTGCTTGGGCAAGGGAAGGTATATTTATACCTGGTAGGTGCCTTGGAATGTTAGCATTGACGTGAAGTCGGACAGAGGAAGACGCCAGGAATGAACCCTTAAGGTATAGCGGTTCATGCATAATAGATGAGTTCTTGGAGAAATCAATAATTCTGTGCTAGGGGAACTCCCAAGAGCTTAAGGGTCTGGTTTCTAAGAACTCGTTGTGACGTTAGGGTGGACGGATGTCGGTGACCATGCCTGTATTTGGAGTGCACATCTAATGCATAAATAAGGACTGGGATTCTATGCCTATATAAGGGCAATGCGAATTGTGCCTATATAAGGACATGTTTCAGAAAAACCTATTTACGGACACATAAAGCGGAATACAACACTGTCTTGGATGCCATCATCAGCTTGATACCCTGCTCAGCTATTCAGGTGCCACTAACTCAGTGCACCACAAGTCATGGACCCTTTATGATTGAATCTCGTGTGTGTGATGTCAGATCTGGTGCCCCTACCTCAGTGCACTGCAAGTCATGGACCCTTTATGATTGAATCTGTGTGTAGGATCCGATGATCACTATTCTAGTTGTTGCCAGCACCAACCACTCCCTGAGGGCTGGCTTACACTCACCCCACACCCATCCAGCACAGGCGTCACTGGACATGTGACCCTGGTAATAAAAAGGGGCCGGGCGCACATGCCCGTAGCCAGTTCCACTATCTATCTAAGTGTGTCCGTGTGGTCATTATGTATGCATGATGGCCCCGGGCCCTACCACATTACATTGTGCTGTGGACGGCGGACGCAACCATGTCACCTCAGGCAGTGGGTAAGACCTTGGACACGTAGCTCTGCCCCCCCCCTGTAAGCGTAAGCGGAGTGGGCTGGGCCAGCGTACACCAGCCCAGCATAGGGGTGTGAAGAATTTGCCCGGGGCTCTGGGCGTGGTTCAGTTCTGGCCTGGACAAGGAAGTAACTAATGCGTGTGTCTCTGTTGTAGTGTCGGCACCACCCGGCCCGCAATCGACAATGTTGCAATGTAGCATGCACCCGGAGGGCGGGCTCGCACGAATGGAGAAATGAAGGAGCACAAGACCGCTCGGGGTCTTGGCTCATACATGCCAAGTGCTGTGTGTATCTGTATTGCCGCAGCATGAGCCAAATGCCTAGCCTTATTCGCAGCGCGAGTTCAGCCAAGCATGAACTCTACATCTGTGTCTGCCCTATCCTTACCATAGGCCTACACTCACGTGGCCGCCCACCTTCAACAGCCAACATCACAGTGTCGTTGTCAGGCTTGTGGACATGCACAGACAGGCATGACAATGGTGTGCCGTAGGAGTGCAAGTGATGCAACCACGCAGCGCACACAAGTAAATAGGCTCCGGGGAGGGAGGAGCAGCTGAGGCAACGTAACACACAGTGATGCCGCTCATTTGCCACATGCAAGACATGTCAATCATGAATCCCAAAGTCGCACACATCCCACCCCACCCCCAACAAGCGACATCACATTTCCTGAATGCAAGCAGATGACAAACTAACATTAGGGATGAAAGCTCCTTTGTCTGAACTATCAGGCGGAAGCACATCTGCACCTCCGACCTCGGAATTGCATGTGCCCGGCACCCCCTGACAGATACTATAGCAGCTGATGACGACTACGCACAGCCCGACGAAAGACCAACGTATACACACCCCACACACAGAAGTCCTTGCTCGAAGTTATCTTGCATGGAATGGCCTTCACACTTACTCCCACACGATCCCAGGCGTACAACCGTTGCACACTAAAACAACTCATTGATCCGAGCTGTGGCATTTCATCCACAGAACTGGCGCAGGTCAGAACAGTGCCGCTTCAACCAGAGCCACTAACGCAATGGCAGAACATCCCGGACACATGCACAACCCTTGTCACGTGGAACTGTACCGTGCACGTATGCTGCATTTACTGGGGGCACTGCCATTGGCAGTGCTGCGGATCAGTTACCGGCTAAGCTTCCGCCTTGCCAACGTCACCTGCATTCAGCCTGTGTTGCATTGTCGATTGTGCATGTTCGAGTGGTCCATGGATGTCTGCCTATCCAACAGGACAGTAGCTGAACTGGATTTTGACATGTGTGTGCACCCCCTGTTGGCCCACGACCAGGAGTGTCACCGTGATACCCGTTTATGGGATGCCTTCATACTTGGCATACATGCTGGCAGCTGAACCTGGGAGATTGCACAACTCCTCGTGTGCAGTGACCACATTGAACCGCTCCCCTATTGGGCTGTAGTGCTAATTGGTGAAAGGGGGTGGACGCAGCACATCTGTCCGGACCTGCTAATGGATTGCCTTGCCGTCCTGCTTGATGAAGTCGACAACCACCTCATGTTGGAAATGATAGCCTACGAAGCTGCAATCGCTTTCATGGACAAGTAACTACGTACCTGCAGCCACAACAGATTGGAACCCATTGCACATGTCCCAACACCTTGTTGCATCTTGGAGATCTGGTCACATATCCCACGACAACAGTGGACATGGCTGCATTCGCCTGGACTCCGAATACATGAGCGGACAACAACGTGGGTTAACACACACCTGTGAAAGGTGAGGCACTCCCCCGGAGAGGACAGCGACGCTTGGCAATGTTCCTCATTCTGACATACTGCTGCATTGGTCTGCATGTTGTGGCACTTATCTTGCCCGTACTGACACGCATATGCTAATAAAGTCTACGCACCTTCACTTGTATTCAACTGTGATGAGTGTTGATTTTAATGACAATGTGTGTCTCACTGCCTATCTGGGTCACGGCCATACATGCGCATTGATAGCATAACCCAGGGAGTACCTTTTTGTGGAATCATTGTCCCTACATTCATCCATACTTTCATACTTGATTGATCATAGCCATGACACATCTGTGTGAATTAGAATGTTTTATTCACATTCAGTGGAGTGTTGAAGCTGGACCAGTGCAGGGCCATGCAAACCCCACTTTACATTGTTGCCCCGTGGAGGGCCAGCCAGAGTCCTTTAGGGATTGACAAGTTCATCGGAAGAGGAAGACTTCAGTCCGCAGTGTGATTGCTGTGTCATTGGTAACCAAACAAAATATGGCAGTCCATGTCGAGGTCCAAGGTGAGTGTCACTGAGTGTATCGGGGGACAGTGGAAGGTGTTATTCCAGGGCATGATGCAGAGGGCAGAACCAAGCTGAAACAGGCCATATGGCGGAGATAAATGCTACCACTTCATTCTTACCACAAAGCCAGCTTCATCATCATCTTTGTCCTCTGATGTGTCAGGTGCCTCACATGTGGGTGGTAGTGTTTAGTCTGCATCACTGTGTGGCACTGACACATCAGGGGCCGGAGGTGGAATGTCTGCCGCACTGTGTGGCACTGACACTTCAGGGGGCGGAGATGTGGATGGAGTAGTAGCAGCAGCATTCATCCGCGCCAGGCCTTGTGGCGGCAATGCCATGATGAGGATCTGCAGGGCATGGAAGATCACAGCTACATCTCGCTGGTGTGCAGCCGTGGCAAACATTCCTTCCGCCTGCATCCGCTCCAAGCTCTCCATCATTCTCCTTATGTGTCCCAATTCCCGGCTGACATTGCTGGAGCCACTCTGACTAGACAGTTGTTCTTGGCTCAGAGTCATGACTCCAGCGATGTCAGCCATGGATTGTTGGAGAGCATGGAGCGGACAGTGGGTGTCCGTTAGGGACTGTAAGTCGTCCCTGATGGGACTTAGACACCCACGTATGGCATCTAGTTTGGCTGCCATGAGGTCGAACCCCACCCGCAGCTGATCAGCCATCTTCCCCTGGCACCCTAACACACGGCGTTGGAATGCCATGTGTTGGTCGTGGGGGTCCTGGGAGACAGCAGTGGTGGTGGGTGCTTCCTGCTGTGTGGTCTGTGTAGGGGGTGGGGTCTCCTCGATGCAGCTGGGCTGCCCTGCTCCTGGAGGTGGGGTGCCGAAGCTGTCCATGAGCTGTTGGAGGGCGTCGGTGTCGATGTTGGGGAGGTCCTCTTCATCATTAGTGCTGAGTTGTTGGGTCTGCTCTGCAGGAGGTGTTGATTATCCCTCTGCAATGTGAAGTGGAGATGCAGGTTGACATTGTGTCCACATGTATGTTCACGCATTGTACAACTTTCCTAACAGACTGCATGACAATGTACATTGTGACTGTTTGTGAGGAGATGCCTATTTGATGCGGGACAGTTGACATTTCTACACCGTCAGGGATGTGAGGTTGTACTTGTACATTATCATCTCACAGTTTCCTGCTATGCCAAATGCGAATGGCCATTTTCTACACACAAGCAGCAGCAGTTGTGTCCTCTGTTCTGTTGTGAAAGTGTTGCAGTTTGTACCACATTGTTGTCAATGTTGAGGTGCTCTTATTCTTTTGTGTGTGTGCTGCATTGTGGGTGTGTTGCCCCTTCAGCTCTGATTTGGCTGGCCCTTATCCCTTTCAGGCGGTGTGCCTTTCACTTCTGTGCTTATACAGTGCTGAGATATTGCAGACTTGGGTAAATTGGGCTCTTGGTCGGAGTTGTGACTCTTGGGCATGGTTTGTCCGCAGATGTGCTATACTTAATTGTGCATGTGTGCCATTGTGCCCATCTCGCCCCGTCCCCCCAGTCCCTGGTCGTTACTCACCCTGTTGCTGTTGGCTCAGGTCATGTTGTGCAGTGTCCGGTCCCCCAACTCCTGCCACCGTCTCCCCAATGATGACTCGGGTCACCATTTCCTCCATCTCATCCAGCTCCAGGTGTGTCGCTGGACTCCCACCTCCAGTCTGCATTGCTGCTTTCAGGTTTGCTGCGAGTTTCAGCTTGGTTTTGCGCTTCACATCAGTCCAGCACTTCTTGCAGTCGTCCACATCCCTTCTCTTCACTCTGACTGCATTCACCTTGCCCAAGATGGACTGCCATATTGTATTTTTAGTTGCCAATGACACAGTGGAGGTGATGAACAGTTGGTGGTGGTGTTCTGTCACCTCCGTAATGAGGATCTGGTTTTCCTGCATACTGAAACGCGGGTTCCTTTTCTTCTTCTCCTTGCCCTTCCCTGACCCCGAGGTCCCAGGCTGGTCCTCCGTGGGGCTTGTGGGGTTCTGGTTGTCCTCTGTACTTGCTCCAGCTACCTCCATGGTGCTTCGCAGTTGTTTGTGTTTTATTTGTGTTTTTTGTTGCCGCCTTTATAGTGGTTTTTCCCGCCTGACTTGTGAGACTTGCAGGCCTGGCGCTGCTTATCGCTGAATTCTTTATCGCAGTTAGGCCCATCGCAACTTTTTTCACGTTCGGGTTTAGATTTTTATCGCTGTCCCGGTAATTTTATCACGGACATTTGACGCGTTATCGGGAAACTATTGCATGTTACCGCAGTGTTGAGAATACGACCTTAACACAGAGTAATTTTCCCGCGATAGACGGCGATATGAAAAATTGCGTTAACCTATTTTGGCGATGATTATCGCAAGTTCTTGAGAATATCCCCCAAACTTGTGTAAAATATGTTTATATATCTGGTTTAAATTTTGTCATTTGTATTTGTGAGTACTGATGTCATTGTGACCTCCGGTGTTGCTGTGAAGTAGGAAACTGTTTTTTTATGTAGTTATTTCAACAAATGAATACAAAGGGGAAAGTTAAATTAGTATCATACTAAATAACTACACTGAAACTTTATGTAAAACATGTCTATATATGTGTTTTACACTTTGTCAAAAACACCCGCTATTCGCAGTGTGTCCTTGGCAATTGCACTCATATAATCACACAGGCACTACCTGTGCAATCATAAAGAACGTCCTCTCTCCACCACTCTGCAAACGCGCCTCCTGGCACACTACTAGTTGGGGGATGAAGCCCCCTTGGCTATTGAGGGTCGTTGGGGGCCAACTACCCCTCCTGTTACCTCCAGCAAGTCCCACACAGTGAGTTTCCTAAGAGGTCTTCGGAGGTCACGCCCCCTTTCTCCACCGCTCTGCAAACGCATCTCCTGGCACACTACTAGTTTGGGGATGAAGTCCCCTGGGCTATTGAGGGTAGTTGGGGTCATCTACCCCTTCTGTTACCTCCAGCAAGTTCCACAAAGTGAGTTTCCTAAGAGGTCTTCAGAGGCCACGCCCCCTTTCTCCACCACTCTGCAAATGCGACTCCTCGCACACTACTTGTTGGGGAATGAAGTTCTCTTGGATGCTAAAGGACCTTGAGGACCAAGAAGCCTTCCTGCTACTTTCTGTAAGTCTTACGCAGCAGGATTCCTGAGAGCTGGTCAGAGGCCCCACCCCCTTTCCTCACCATTCTGCAAACACCAATGCTACTTAAAAAACCATTGCAATTCACTGAAAAAAATCCAATGGTTACACGGACATTATAGTTCGGAATTAGCATTTAAAAAACCTTAGAAATTCACTGAAAAAAACAAAGGTTACAAGGACGTTATAGTTACTCTGAAATTTCACTTGTACTAAACCAGAGAAAGTCAGCAGTTATAGTTAGCTGAGCTAACTATAACTAGCGCCCCCGCAATGCACTGCTTATGACCTCACATATTACATCACTCATGGCATGGTCAGTAACCTCACTGATGACATCACTGATGACATCTCAAATTACATCACTGATGACATCAGTGATGACATCATCCACAGAATCTCTGACACACCCAATCACACCCCAATATAACCTTTCAACACCCACTCCAACTTCCACACTAGCATTCTCAAAACCATTGATGCACCCATACCAGTACTTACACACACGCTCACTGATTCAAAGGTCTACACACACATCCACTCAATTACCCATACAGTTACTCATACACCAACTGACTCACTAATACTGCCACTGATATAGCCACTCATACACAGTCAGTCACTCATAGAGCTACTCACACACCTACTCACTCACCTATAGAGTCAATCACGCAGCCATTTACTCACCTATAGACTTATACACTCACCCACTCATTTATTTATACAGATACTAACACATACTCACTCACCTATACAGTCATTGACACAAGCACACACTCACCCATACAGCCACTCTTGCAATAACTCAGTCACACATACACTCACTCACTCACTCACTCATATACTCTAACACTCACCTACACTGCCTTTCACATATGCAGTTACACACCCATGTAGCAATGACATATCCATTCACTCACCAACACAGCCATACACATACTCACTCACCCATACAGCCCCTTGCACACACACACTCCCTAACCCATGGGGCCACTGACTCACCCACTCACTCATCCATACAGGGAGTTATGCACCCCCTCACCCACCCACACAGACATTGAGACACCAAAACACTTACTCAGACAACCAATCACTCACTCATACAGAAACTCACGTACCCACTCACAAACCTATACAACCACTTAGACACCAACTGACAGACAGATACAGACATTCACACAACAAATCACTCACCCATACATTCACTGAGACACCTAATCACTCCCTTATACAGTCAGTCATGCACCCACTGAATCATCCATACAGGCACTTATACACACACTAATTCACCAATACACCTTGGTATAAATATTTAACACTCATAAACATTTTAAAAACAATCACAGTCACTGGATGATGTCATCAGTGATGTCATTCGAGATGTCATCAGGGATGTCATGAGTGATGTCACTGACCATGTCATGAGTGATGTAATATGTGAGGTCATAAGCAGTTCATTGTGGGGGCGCAAGTTATAGTTAGCTCAGCTAACTATAACTGCTGAATTCCTCTGGTTTTGTACGAGTAAAATGTCAGCCTAAATATAACGTCCCTGTAACCTTTGGTTTTTTTCAGGGAATATATATATATAAATATATATATATATATATATATATATATATATCCCAGAAAACAAAAGTTGCTGTGTGCTGGCGTGCTGCCAAATCGCTGGTGGTGCACAGATTGCAGCGCTACCGCTTGCGCTGAAAATATGAAAAACAATCTCCCCATCAAACACAGGAATAGTCAAAAGAGGGACGCGTTTCAGCAGTCAAGCTGAAACAAAGGCAGCTTGACTGCTGAAACGCATCCCTCTTTTGACTATTCCTGTGTTTGATGTGACCTGCGCAAATAAACAGGAGAATTCCCATGACTTCGAGTGCCGGCTCCCTTTAACGTAAAGGGGTTTCGGGAGATTGTTTTTCATATTTTCAGCGCAAGCGGTAGCGCTGCAATCTGTGCACCACCAGTGATTTGGCAGCACGCCAGCACACCACAACTTTTGTTACCTGGGATGTTTCAGGCAGGCGTGCCCCCATGTAAGGAGTGCGACGATGGAGACGAGGAGAAGGTGGATGTAGAGGGGAAGGTTCAAACGCTGGGAGCTGATGCTCTCTTGGTGGGGACTGAAGCTCCTCTATGAATAGCATATCCTCACCCTAGGATTACCACCCTTACTTTGGAGCTGGGCACCGCAGATGGCACTGGCCTAGCAGCGTTGGTGTCATGGGACCCTACTACTGGTTGTCGAATCAGGCCACACCAGACACAGGAATTTGACTATCTACAGTATGATGTCGCCTCTGTGAGCCCTTTTTTGGATACTTTTCCATAAAATATTGAAAGCTAGTTCGTTTCAAATTACGAGAGCAGGTTGCCCTTCGAAACGATTATAATTGATGAGACAGGAGCTCGTAAAAGAATCTGGAAGGCGACAGAACTGAAAGTAATTCTGTTTTAAAAGTGTTAGGAATGCGTGCCGTTTGGTTTTTATAAAGACATTTATGTGATGCCTTTATCTGCAGTTAAGGACTCGAATTGTAATCCAGTCCGGGTTTTACATAATTTATTGTGATGCATGATGGGAGTGAGAACAGCTCGAACTTTATAATTCCGGGCATAACGCTCAGCAGCACAGCCTGTAAATAGCTCTATAGCAAACTCATTTATAGAATCTATTTTTGTTGTTACCAACACTGAGATAATATAGTTATGCAGTATTGTTCTTATTGTGATTTCTCCCACGTAATTATGTATAACCAATCACTGCTAAGATTAGTGCATCTTTTATTTTTAGTGAAACTAAGCTTTAAAATGGGCACCAATATGGCGCATTGTAGGTTGACAAAGGCAGCTTGACTGCTGAAACGAGTCCCTCTTTTGACTATTCCTGTGTTTGATGTGACCTGCGCAAATAAACAGGAGAATTCCCATGACTTCGAGTGCCGGCTCCCTTTATCGTAAAGGGGTTTGGGGAGATTGTTGTTTTATATATATATATATATATATATATATATATATATATATATATATATATATATATATATATATATATATATATATATATATATATCTACTGGCGGTCGCCAGTAGATAGTTATAGTTAAAACCTATTATCCATAGGAAATCCGCGACATTCTATTTGAAATAACGTTGGCGCCGGTTGACGAATCTTCACGAAAGTTTCCAACTTGTTGGGGCGCTCCGGTCCGCTCCTATCCTGAAAGTCTCGGGGTGATACGTAAAGCGGGGGCCGAGAAAAAGGGGGTCCCAAAACGCGTTTTCCCCATTCATTTTTCCATAGGAACCTTTAGTCGCAGCTACAGCCCGAACTGCTGAACGGAATTACACCAAATTTGGCAAAGAGGTAGCCCTTGGTTCAGTGTCGTGCCTTTTGCTTAAATGGTGTAAATCCGTTCAGTAGTTCCTGAGAAAATCAAAAGTAAAGTCACATATATATCTGGGCGGAGCCTAACCACACATGTCATCGTGAGATCTGATTGGCTGTCAGCACTTCATCCTGGAATTGCTGGCAGCCATCTTGGGACCAATATAAATGATAGTACCTCATTGAAATGCATTGTAGTGAATAGAAGATTTTGAGGGTCACCAAAGGAGAACTATAAAGGGTGATAACAGGCTTTAGTTACATTAGAATTTATTTGTTGATGGTACCATACTAATTTTAGGAATTGTGGTGTATTCTAAGGTGATTTTACCATGTGAAAAACCTTCTGCTGGGATATCATGAATCATGTTTGAGAGAACAATATTTTCTCATGCTTGTCCCATGGAGGTTTGGAAGGTGCTCAGAAGCTAAAATGAGAGCATATTTTCTGTAAATTCACATTATCTTTCTCACTCATGTGAGAATGAAGTCTGACATTCTCAGTAAAACATGTACATCCAACAAGGGCAGAGACTGTCAGTTGATTCCTTTGTGTTCTACTGCAGCTTCCCAGGGTGTTCTAACGACAACTAAAGTGCTAACAGCCTTACTTATGACAAAAGTATGGCACACCTGAAGCCATCTTGATTGGAATAAACTGGTAACACTTAAACAATTTAATTTAAAAAGGAACAAAATGATGGGGTTCATTTTGTCATAGAAATTATGGTTAGTGCTGTAGAAAGAAAAATTAGGACATGTTTCAAGTGTGATCACAAATATCTTCCTGTTATATTTCAACAGGAGCAGCCTGCCAGTTGATGCCTTTGTGTTCTACTGCAGCTTCCCAGAGTGTTCTAAAGAACAACTAGAGCGCTAACAGCCTTACTTATGACAAAAGTATGGCACACCTGAAGCCATCTTTATTGGAATAAACTGGTAACACTTAAAACATTTAATTTAAAAAGGAACAAAATGATGGGGTTCATTTTGTCATAAAAATTATGGTTAGTGCTGTAGAAAGAAAAATTAGGACATATTTCAAGTGTGATCTCAAATATCTTCCTGTTATATTTCAACAGGAGCAGCCTGCCAGTTGATGCCTTTGTGTTCTACTGCAGCTTCCCAGAGTGTTCTAAAGAACAACTAGAGCGCTAACAGCCTTACTTATGACAAAAGTATGGCACACCTGAAGCCATCTTGATTGGTATAAACCAGTAACACTTAAAACATTTAATTTAAAAAGGAACAAAATGAGGGGTTCTTTTTGAAATAGAAATTATGGTTAGTGCTGCAGAAAGAAAAATTAGGGCATGTTTTAAGTGAGATCTCAAATCCTCTTCTATTTCATTAGAAAATTCTGACATGCAGACTGAAACAATCACTTTCAATACCAGCAGCAGACTTCCAGTTAACTCCCTGGTGAGCAGTAGCTTTACTCCAGTGATCTAATGAGCAACTAGAGTGCTAACATTCTGAATTTATGGCAGATGTGAGACATCTGAATGCCTTCTTGATGGAATCAAAGTAAAAAACTGAAAGCATTTCCTACTGAGGAGACTGCAGTAAATGAAGAAATTAGGAAACTTCTAACAAAGAAGTCTTCCAAGATGGCCACCAGTGAAAAAAGAGCCCAAATGTAGCACAAATATTACCCAGATGTAGCCCACATATAGCCCAATGACAAAAGTGTGCAAAACACTTTTTATTTTTAGTTTTTTTGCAGTTTTATGTAGTGCAGACTGGTCAGGTATTGGAGCATTGCATCTTAAAACATGACCCCCCTACACTACAAAAACACCACTGCACTACCTTAAACCCTAAAACAATACCCCCAGCACGACCCCCTACACTACCCAAACACCACTGCACTACCCTAAAACATGACCCCCTACACAAACACCACTGCACTACCCTAAACCCTAAAACACTACCCCCAGCACGACCTCCTACACTACACAAGCACCACTGCACTACCATAAACCCTAAAACACTACCCCCAGCACGACCCCTACACTACACAAACACCACTGCACTACCCTAAACCCTAAAACACTACCCCCAGCACAACCCCCTACACTACCCAAACACCACTGCACTAACCTAAATCCTAAAACACTACCCCCAGCACGACCCCCTACACTACCCAAACACCACTGCACTACCCTAAAACATGACCCCCTACACTACACAAACACCACTGCACTACCCTAAACCCTAAAACACTACCTCCAGCACGACCCCCTACACTACACAAGCACCACTGCCCTACCCTAAACCCTAAAACACTACCCCCAGCACGACCCCCTACACTGCCCGAACACCACTGCACTGCCCTAAACCCTGAAACACCAGCCCCTGCATGACCCCCTACACTGCCCGAACACCACTGCACTGCCTAAACCCTGAAACACCACCCCTAGCACGACCCCCTACACTGCCCGAACACCACTGCACTGCCCTAAACCCTGAAACACCACCCCCTTCACGACCCCCTACACTGCCCGAACACCACTGCACTGCCCTAAACCCTGAAACACCACCCCCAGCATGACCCCTACACTGCCCGAACACCACTGCACTGCCCTAAACCCTGAAACACTACCCCCAGCAAGACCCCCTACACTGCCCGAACACCACTGCACTGCCCTAAACCCTGAAACATCACCCCCAGCAAGACCCCCTACACTGCCCGAACACCACTGACCTAAACCCTGAAACACCACCCCCAGCACGACCCCCTATACTGCCCGAACACCACTGCACTGCCCTAAACCCTGAAACACTACCCCCAGCATGACCCCCTACACTGCCCGAACACCACTGCTCTGCCCAAAACCCTGAAACACCAGCCCCAGCACGACCCCCTACACTGCCCGAACACCACTACACTGCCCTAAACCTTGAAACACCAGCCCCTGCACGACCCCCTACACTGCCCGAACACCACTGCACTACCCTAAACCCTGAAACATCACCCCCAGCACGACCCCCTACACTGCCCGAGCACCACTGCACTGCCCTAAACCCTGAAACACCAGCCCCAGCATGACCCCTTACACTGCCCGAACACCACTGCACTGCCCTAAACCCTGAAACACCAGCCCCAGCACGACCGCCTACACTGCCCGAACACCACTGCACTGCCCTAAACCCTGAAACACCAGCCCCAGCACGACCCCCTACACTGCCCGAACACCACTGCACTGCCCTAAACCGTGAAACACCAGCCTCAGCACGACCCCCTACACTGCCTGAACACCACTGCACTGCCCTGAACCCTGAAACACCAGCCCCAGCACAACACCCTACACTGCCCGAACACCACTGCACTGCCCTAAACCCTGAAACACCACCCCGTGCATGACCCCCTACACTGCCCGAACACCACTGCACTGCCCTAAACCCTGAAACACCACCCCCAGCGCGACCCCCTACACTGCCCAAACACCACTGCACTAAACCCTGAAACACCACCCCCAGCAAGACCCCCTACACTGCCCTAACACCACTGCACTGCCCTTAACCCTGAAACATCACCCCCAGCACAACCCCCTACACTGCCTGAGCACCATTGCTCTGCCCTAAACCCTGAAACACTAGCCCCAGCACGACCCCCTACACTGCCCGAACACCACTGCACTGCCCTAAACCCTGAAACACCACCCCCAGCACGACCCCCTACACTGCCCGAACACCACTGCACTGCCCTAAACCCTGAAACACCAGCCCCAGCAAGACCCCCTACACTGCCCGAACACCACTGCACTGACCTAAACCCTGAAACACCAGCCCCAGCACGACCCCCTACACTGCCCGAACACCACTGCACTGCCCTAAACCCTGAAACACCAGCCCCAGCACCACCCCCTACAATGCCCGAACACCACTGTACTGCCCTAAACTCTGAAACACCACCCCCTGCACCGCCCCCTACACTGCCCGAACACCACTGCACTGCCCTAAACCCTGAAACACCACCCCCTGCACCACCCCCTACACTGCCCGAACACCACTGCACTGCCCTAAACCCTGAAACACCACCCCCTGCACCGCCCCCTACACTGCCCGAACACCACTGCACTGCCCTAAACCCTGAAACACCACCCCCAGCATGACCCCCTACACTGCCCGAACACCACTGCACTGCCCTAAACCCTGAAACACTACCCCCAGCAAGACCCCTACACTGCCCGAACACCACTGCACTGCCCTAAACCCTGAAACACCACCCCCAGCATGACCCCCTACACTGCCCGAACACCACTGCCCTAAACCCTGAAACACCACCCCTGCACGACCCCCTACACTGCCCGAACACCACTGCACTGCCCTAAACCCTGAAACACCACCCCCAGCATGACCCCCTTTACTGCTCGAACACCACTGCACTGCCCCAAACCCTGAAACACCACCCCCTGCACGACCCCCTACACTGCCCGAACACCACTGCACTGCCCTAAACCCTGAAACACCACCCCCAGCACGACCCCCTACACTGCCCGAACACCACTGCACTGCCCTAAACCCTAGAACACTACCCCCAGCATGACCCCAGACACTACCCGAACACCACTGCACTACCCTAAACCCTAAAATACTCCCCCAGCATGACCCCCTACACTACCCGAACACGACTGCACTGCCCTAAACCCTAAAACACTCCCAGCACGACCCCCTACACTACCCAAACACCACTGCACTGCCCTAAACCCTAAAACACTCCCCCAGCACGACCCCCTACACTACCTAAACACCACTGCACTGCCCTAAACCCTAAAACACTACCCCTCGCATGACCCCTACACTACCCAAATACCAATGCACTACCCTAATCCCTAAAACACTACCCCCCGCACAACACCCTACACTACCCAAAGACCACTGCACTACCCTAAACTCTAAAACAATACCCCCGCACGACTCCCTACACTACCCAAAGACCACTGCACTACCCTAAACCCTAAAACACGACCTCCTACACTACACAAACACCACTGCACTACCCTAAACCCTAAAAAACTACCCCCAGCACGAACCCCTACACTACCCAAACACCACTGCACTACCCTAAACCATAAAACACTACCCCCAGCAGTACCCCCTACGCTACCCAAACACCACTGCACTACCCTAAACCCTAAAACACTACCCCCAGCAGTACCCCCTACACTACCCAAACACCATTGCACTACCCTAAACCCTAAAACACTACCCCCAGCAGTATCCCCTACACTACCCAAACACCACTGCACTACCCTAAACCCTAAAACCCTAAAACACTAACCCCAGCACGACCCCCTACACTACCCAAACACCACTGTACTACCCTAAACCCTAAAACACTCCCCCAGCACGACTCCCTACACTACCCAAACACCACTGCACTACCCTAAACCCTAAATCTACCCCCAGCATGACCCCCTACACTACACAAACACCACTGCACTACCCTAAACCCTAAAACACTACCCCCAGCACGACCCTCTTCACTACCTAAACACAACTGCACAATTTGTTACAGGCGTTGCAACGCAGGCCTGTGGTGCTTACTGGAAGTACCTGGTGGGCTGGTTGGGCCCCAGGGACTCTCAGGATTCAAGGTGACCTAATCCCCCAACTTAAAACGCGCCACGGGGCGCGTTTGCACAGTGGTGAAGGGAGGGGCGGGGCCTCAGGTGACATGTGCGCAAACACGCCCTGTGGTGCATTTTAAGTTGGGGAGTTAATTCCCTTTGAATCCTGGGGGCCAACTAGCCCACCAGGTACCTTCAGTAAGCACAACAGAGGTGCGTTGCAGAGAGGTGAAAAAGGTGCGTGGCCTCGGAACGCCTCTCTGCAACTCAGCTCTGTGGTCCTAACTGTAGGTACCTGGGGGGCTAGTTGGGCCCCAGGGACCCTCAGGATTCAAGGGGACTTAATCCACGCAACTTAAAACGCGCCACGGGCGCGTTTGCACACATGTCACCTCAGGCCCCCTCCCTTCACCACTGTGCAAACGCGCACTGGCTCTGGTTAGTCAGTCAGTTACCACCAGCACCCGTCTGAAAAAGTTGTGGGCACAGGATGATTTTGCAACAAGGCCTCTTTCTGCTCCTCTGTTGGTTCTTTCTGCACATCTTTTGCTTCTTTCTGTGCGTTTTTTCTTCTTTCTTCACATGTCCTACCTCTGTTGGCATAGTTAGAAACTAGCATTTAAAAAACCTTTGAAATTCACTTAAAAAATCATAGTTTTCAGGCACGTTATAGTTAGAAATTAGCATTTAAAAACCCTTTGAAATTCACTGAAAAAACCATAGGTTTCAGGCACGTTATAGTTAGAAATTAGCATTTAAAAAACCTTTGAAATTCACTGAAAAAACCATAGGTTTCAGGCACGTTATAGTTAGAAATTAGCATTTAAAAAACCTTTGAAATTCACTGAAAAAACCATAGGTTTCAGACACGTTATAGTTAGAAATTAGCATTTAAAAAACCTTTGAAATTCACTGAAAAAACCATAGGTTTTAGGGACAGTTATAGTTAGTTGGACATTGCACTCGTACAAAACCCGTGAAATTCCCCTGTTATAGTTAGTTCAGCTAACTATAACTCGCGCCCCGCAATGCACTGCTGATGACGTCACATATTACATCACTCATGACATGGTCAGTGACATCACTGATGACATCTCAAATGACATCACTGATGACATCATCCATGTGATAATTTCATGCATCTTCTCACACCCTAATATAACTTTTGATACACCCACTCTAAATTACAGACTGCCATTCTCAAAACCATAGACACTCCAACACCAAAAACTACATACCCACTCACTGATTCTTAGGTCTACACACACATCCACTCACTCACCTGTACAGTCACTCATACTTACAGTCACTCAGTACAGGACTATCATATGCACTCATACACCTATATAAACACTCACACACCGCCACTCATCCATAGAGGTACTCACACACCTAGTCAGTCATGCAAAAAATTAATCACACACCCATTTACTCACCTATACAGTTATACACACACCAGCTCACTTACTCATACAAATACTAG
Source organism: Calotriton arnoldi (assembly GCA_963921515.1). Lineage (NCBI taxonomy): Eukaryota > Metazoa > Chordata > Amphibia > Caudata > Salamandridae > Calotriton > Calotriton arnoldi. The sequence continues at coordinate 39,447 of CAWUFW010022488.1, read as the reverse complement.
CACATTCTTACGCTCTTATACAATAACTGATACAAGCACACACGCATCCATACAGCCACTCTCACAATAACACACTCTCACTTATAGCCATTTAAATACTCTAACACACATATATACTGCCTTTTACATATGTAGTTACTCGCACATGTACCACTGAGATATACATTCACTCACTAACACACCCATACACACACTCACCCACCCAAGCAGTCCATCACAGATGCACTCTTGAAATCATGCACCCAGTGAATCACCCACTCACACATCTATGTATAGAGTCACACACACCCCACCCACACAAACACTCAGGCAGCCATACAGATACTCAGAGAACCAATCAATAACCCATATAGACACTCATGTAGCTATTCACAAATCCATGCATCCACTTACACACCAACAAACAGACGGATACAGACATTCACACAGTTTAGTCACTAACCCATGCATTCAGTAAGATACGTTTAATCACTCACTTGTAGAGTCAGTCACTCACGTACTAAATCATCCATTCAGACACTTATACACCCACTCATTCTTCAATACGCCTTTCCCTATATATATTAAACATATTTAAACTTTACAGAAACACACAGTCACTGGATGATGTCATCAGTGATGTCATCAGTGATGTCATTTGAGATGTCATCAGTGATGTCATCAGTGATGTCACTGACCATGTCATGAGTGATGTAATATGTGACGTCATCAGCAGTGCATTGCGGGCGCGAGTTATAGTTAGCTGAACTAACTATAACAGGGGAATTTCACGGGTTTTGTCACGAGTGCAATGTCCAACTAACTATAACTGTCCCTAAAACCTATGGTTTTTTCAGTGAATTTCAAAGGTTTTTAAATGCTAATTTCTAACTATAACGTGTCTGAAACCTATGGTTTTTCAGTGAATTTCAAAGGTTTTTTAAATGCTAATTTCTAACTATAACGTGCCTGAAACCTATGGTTTTTCAGTGAATATATATATATATATATATTACCTACTGCTGACGTCTCGTAAGTGCACATCTCGTTCAGCACAGAGGTGGAGCTTGCCAAAGGGACACACCCACATTGCACATGCGTCAGTCAGTTCCTCCCTGTGTAGGGATGATGCTCATTGTGGCACACGAGTGGACAATCTAAACAACACACCTCACAGTTAGACACCAGTGGAGTGGCATAGACTTTATTGGCATGTGCGTGTCAGTACGGACGAGGTAACGGCCACAGCAGGCAGGGACATGCTTAAGACACTTACACGCAGCATGGGTACATGTCGAGGTTCAGAAAATGTCGAGGCTAAAATGGACAACATTGATCACTGATGGCAACGCTCACAGCCCACCTTGCCTTGCTGGATGAGTCATGTGTTGTTTGGCGTCTGCCCATTGCCCCGTGTGAGGGGGCACGACTCACTGCACATGGGATCTGCATAGTGCTCTGCCTCCGGAGTGCGCCGATTGTCTTCTCTGCTGACAGTGATCAGGTGTGAGGGTCCGACAGGTTCACATGTCGTGCTACATTGCCATGTGTGTGCTCTCCCCCAGCACTGTGTCCGAATTGGCAACGTTGCCAAACGACGCTGTGTTGCTCCGACCATGGACCTGCGTCACCTTGCACAGGTGTGTGTGTACACACGCGTTGTTCCACGCACATGCATCCAGAGCCCGAACAAAGGCAGACGTGTCCTCTGTTGTGGTGGGATATGTGAGCAATCCCCACGATGCAACAAGTTGTTCGGCCATGTGCTGTGGGTGGCAATCAGATGTGGCTGCAGGAACGTAGTTACTCGTCCATGAATGCCCTTGCAGCTACATGTGCAATGTGTTCCAATAATATGTCGTTGTCGTGTTCAAGGAACACCAGGGTGAGCCAATCCATTAGGTGGTCCGGGCAGGTGTGCTCAGCCCACGCTATCTCACCGATCCGCAACACAGCCCAATAGGGGAGCGCCTCGATGTGGTCACTGCACACGAGAAATTGTGCAATCTCCCATGCACAACTACCAATACATACGCAGTATGTCAAGGCATCCCATGCACGGCTGTCTCAGTTACACTCCTGTTCGTGATCCAACAGGGGGCGCAGACACAAGTCATAGTCCAATTCATCAACAGTTGTGTTGGATAGGCAGACATCCATGGGACACTCGAATGTGCATGTTCGGCAGTGGAACGAGGGCTGGACGCAGGTGACGTGGGCAATGCGGAAGCTGAGCCTGTAACTGATCCGCAGCACTGCCAGTGGCAGTGCGCCCAGTAAATGCAGCATACGTGCACGGTACTGTTCCACGTGACGGGGTTGTGCATGTGCCGGGTATGGCCTGCCATTGCGTTGGTGCGTCTCGTGAACCGGCACTCTTCTGAACTGCGGCAGTTGTGTGGAGGATATGCCACAGCTCTGAGCAATGATTCGAATGTGTGTGCAACGTTGTGGGTAATGGGTTGCTGTTTCCGTGAGTGTCAAGGGCATCCCATGCAGGGGTACCACAGGCAGGGGCTTCTGTGTGTGGGCTGTGGATAAGTCGGATGGTTCATTTGTGGAATGCGTGGTGTGGGAGTCGTCCCCATCTGCCATTGCATCTCTATCAGGGTGTTCCAGGCGCGTTCTGGACCAAGGTCAGAGGTGCAGGTGTCCTCCCGCCTTCTGCATTGGGACAATGGCGCTTTCATCCCTGATGTTTGTCTGACTACTACTTGTGTTTTCGGAATGTGATGTGGCTTTGGCGCTGAGATTGGGACACGGCCTTGGGCTCATGGTGTACGGATGGCGATGCACACACACATGTTGGCATGTGGAGCCAGGTGCCCGAGCGGCCTTGCACTGCTTGTGCTATCTCACTCCGTCTCTCTCCCTTGCTCTCTCCCTCTCTTTCCTTTGTTGGGCGCATGGCACACCTTCTTCTCTTGGATTTGGTCTTCCAGGCTGTGTGCTACGGATTGTCCAGTGAGGAGCCGCTAGGACTCATCCTAAGGGTTGTTTCTGCTTTTGTTTGTATGGTGTTTTGTGTTGGTGATTGCATTGCTGTATGACTGATTCTCCATTTTCTGGCCACGCATGTATGTTTATTTTCCTGCTTGTGCGACATCAGGCAAAATGTTTGTTTTGGGATTCGTGGTGTTTGGTGTGCAGTTTCTTAGTCTGGGGTTGGGGGTGGTCCCGGGGGGGGGGTGTTGTGGCCTGGGTGTGGTGTCGGTGGGTGTTGTGGCTCTCTTGGGTGTCCGTGCTGCATGTTCAGTTGCTCGTGGGCATCTGTTGTCCTTCATGTGTGGCTCTGGGCTGTGCTCCCTTTTGTGGTGAAGGCTGTGGTCGGACTTTACACCAGGTCAGGGCAGGTGTAGATTTCCTGGTGCTAACGCGGCTTATTGCCGGTTTTGTGTTTTTATCGCCGATGTGGCTGGTCGTTGTGAATGTTGAGGTGTGATGTTGTCGCGCCTTTTGGCACGGGAACGCTCACTCTGCATCTCATTAGCGATAGTTGCGCGGGTCCTCTGTGGCGATGTTTTTTGCGGCTGCTATCGCGGGTAAATTGGTGCTGTGGGCTGTTTACACCAGCTTGTGAATGGGGAGGTATATTTATCACGACTTTGGCTGCGATAAAGTGCCGTTAATTCGGCGATAGCTCCTTGTGAATATGCCCCTAGGTTGTTGCAAGGACTAGATCCATGTAGTGTAAGAAAATATACTAAGAAGCATGGGCATTCTCTGGCTTGTCTTTCAAGAAAAGTGTGTAAAAGTACTTTTCATCACTTAAGAATGTTAGGAGTACACCACTCAGGAATGCGGAAGTTTGTAAGGAAAGTGTACTATGAGGAAACTGAGTTTCGTTTTTGGGTTCAGAACAGCAGTGTGTAGAAACTGAGAGCTTGACAACTGCACATGTTGAAGAACATGGGAAAGAGATTAGCATTGATCAGTTTGAAGAAGAAATTAGAAAGTTTAAGACTGTGTTCTGAAAAACCAAACTATGGGGTCGATTAGAATGGCGGGCGGTAGCACATCCGCGGTGCTGGCGGGGGCGGAAAATGCCCTTTTCCGCACTCCAGCAGCGGTCCTCCCGCCCGCCATATTACGATGGGCAAACATAGCCCATTTTTCATCCGCTGCGTAGTCAGGTGAACCGCCAGATTTTTGCGCCCGCCACCGCCACGGAGTGAGCCAATAGGGACACACCGCCGTGCGGAATGACGTTCAGTTCGCCGTACAAATCACGATGCCGCAAACAGCCCATCACACCGCAGCGGAGAATCCACCCACCCAGAGACGGCGGAAGCACGACAGCGGAGCGCAAAACCAGACTCCCGGTCCCCTCCACCCGGTCCTGATCGCAATGGATCCAGCACTCCAAGCCCTTCCGGTGCTGTACCTCCTCCACTACCAGCAAATAATGCACCATCGCGGACAACGACGCAGGTACACAAATACACAACTCCGCACACAACCACAACACACAACTCATGTGCCGACACACGGTTCCAGTCCACATCAGACACCCTGGTGGGGACAAGAACATATCCCCCAGTGTATTCACACATGTCCTGCCTGCTAGAAATCCACAACTCCGCATCCGGGTCACCCATCAACCGCGAAATCACAGCAATGTCCCGGTCACGTCACCGCAGCGGAGAAGACGCGGGAAAAACTGTGCAGGGCCTTCGCCAGGCATGGGCAGTCCCCAAAGATTCACAGGGCCCCACCTTCACCCTTCCCACACTACTCATCCCACACCCATTTGAGAACATGATGTGTGCCCCTCCTGTGCCCCCCATGCACAATTAATCTGCCAGGTGCATCCAGACCTTGCACCTCACACATCAAAGGACAAGGGAGATTTACTGGGAAGGTGGGGGTGAAGAAGAACACCTGGCACAGAAGCTCAGGGGCAGGACAACCCTCCTCCTCACACCAACCTTCCACCCCTGTGAAGCCAACTGAGTATGACCACAAAATGAAGACTCACACTACCTATGAACATCCAATGAACTGTTCACACTGCCTGTCAAGTCACTCACAAATACCCCACACTGACACCCAGCCACATACCCATACCATAGGCCACCATCAATGGAGGACAACACATGTGCCAGCCAAAAGTGAAGTGGACAGTGCTGGAAAACCATGGAGCAAGCCACATAGCATCTGTACATCACATGCAAGAGAAGGAACACATCACACCACCCTTAGGCCATCAAATCAGACATGACTGGCACAGTGAGTCAAATTAAGCCAAAGTGACCTCTGTGCAACAACTTAGGGAGACATCAAGGCAGGCCACCATGCATAGGCACAGGAATGATAGGAAGTGTCTGAAGTCATACAGTGACCAGCCACACATCTGTCTCCACTTACTTGACATGTGTATGTCATCAGTACAACTCACATGGCACATTGTCACACTCCTTGACTGTCAAACACAAGTAGGACCTTCACACACACCCCTCCTCTACCCACCTCACACCTGCAGCACACAACACCTGTGAGAAACACACAGAATGGTCCAAATGATGGCCTGTGAGTCCAATGACAACCAATCACACTCCCTGTGGTGCATCCACAAATGTCACACCCGCACTAAAGGGATGCCTGAACCAATGCTGACACAAAAACAATAGCCAAACACAAACCTCACAAACAACATCCACAGAAGTCCAACAAGCCCAGACATGTGCAGCCAAATAGTGGGAAGGCAATGTGACCACAGACAGAACAGGAGTACACAACATTGTCACTCAGGGCCAATGCCCAGACACCATACCCCAACACAAACAAGAATTGCATCATCCAAAAACAAACATGAACAATAACTGGGTTCAATGGGACAATCAGCTGACACAGACTGAGACACCACACCACTCATCCAGTGAACATGGCGTCACAGTGTACCACAAGCATGCACATGCACAATCTTGACAAGTGACAGGTCAAAAATAGGAGGAGAAACCACCCATGTGCACCCAAAACAAGCTCAGGAACAAGAATCCACCTAGCTGCATGTGCCAGACAAGTAATGCACACTACACTTGCAACACACATCTGCATGTATCACACAGCAACAACTACTCACACACAATCCCATGCAAATAGAACATCACACACACATAGCATCTGTCAGTAGAAAGAGCCAACACAGGCCAAACACTGCATACATCCACAACAAAGACACAACAGATGCACATAACAATCCATCACATAGCAAACTCAGCTGGACATCAGGGGGATGCACACCAGGCAAGTACAAGGCAACACACACTGACAGCACTGCAAGCACACCAAGCATTGTGTGCACACCAATCAAACCAGTAGCACATATATCTGAGTGCCACACCATGAACTCCCACAACACAAATCATCACAGCACACAGAGATCATCACACTTCGGGAAGGGTAGCAGAACCTCAGCAAACACACATACAGCTTACCCATCACCCACAGATACACAACTAAGGGAAACCCAGTGGCAAACAACATGATCAGAGGACTGTGCTGCTCAAACATGTGCACTGCACAGGAGCAACCATGACTGCAAAACAGTCAAAGAAAACAACACATAACTAATTTGGGCAACTGTCCTGAGTGGCACATTGGCCCTGTACACATTTCAGCCACACACAGCATAGTGTCACACTATGAAGTGGTGGGGATGCTCACACACTGGCAAGCCATGGGGTGGAAGACATGAGATTGAAGTGGTGTGTATGTCAGTAGTGGACAGGTGAGGAGTGAAGAGTACACAAACACATAGAGGAGTTACTCACAATGTGTAGGCATCAGAAGCACATATAGGGGATGGCCTGACTCCACATGCCACATACCATACTGGAGCCAAAAATGGGTCAAGTGACAGCAATGCATGGGAAAAATCACAAATAATGTCAGTGTGGCTGAGCCGGTCTGCACAGTGAACACAAACAGTAACAAGACACATGGCTGAGCAACAGAACACAGCACAGACTTGGCAGGCACACACACTGCATACTCACAACTGGCAGCGACAACAAGTAGGTGTCCCCCAGGAGTCCAAGGACACAACAACACACTGCAGAGTGCCCAACCTACAACTCCTACATGTGCCCACTATCTGAAGCACATGGCAGACAATTGAAACATGTATATAAATCAAAGGGAACTAGCTACAGGGTAGAAGCTCTTAGTGTGTGTTTGTTTGAAGGAAAAAACATGTGGGTTTTTTTGTTGTTTTTTTTAGTCCTCATTTGCTTTGCTTCCACCCTTTGTCTTTCTATCGATGCCAGCCTTGGGTTATCTGACCTCATTCGCTATGACAAGGGAAAATAAGGTCTAGGCTCCCAGGATAGCGACCATGCTACCTTTTAACGAGAGCTCCTCTTTCTATCCAACATAGACCCTTCCCCATATCCTTCTGCTCGCGCAGAAAAGACTATACACAGCAGAGGCAGAGAAAGGCTTAATCATTGGACCGTTTCCTCTAAACATGTAGTTCCCCTAGACACAAAGGGGGTCCAAAATGTATATCTTCTTTTCCCCTGATCCGAAATGTCCAAATTAGCAGTATAACTCATAGATTTCAACCAATCATCCAAAGTTGGAGGTGTCGGAGATACCCACAGTTTACATATCTCCCTACGCGCTAGAAGCATAGCATAGAAAACTAATTTTGCATTGTCTTTAGTAATAAAACTTTGGCATTCCAATACTCCAAAAATAACCGAAACAGCGCTTACCTTAATCTGCAGGTTTAGGGCGCTAGCCAGACATTTACTTACTGCCTCCCAGAAGAGCTGTAACTCCGGACAGTAGAAAAACATATGTAAGTCATCGTCACTCTGACTGCTGCATTTTGGACATACCACCGTTCTTCCTGCCCCAAATTTAGAAAGCCTTCGTGGAGTCCAGTATGCCCTATGTACAGTAAAAAAAAGATTCCTCCTGAGATATGCAGGTTTAACTATTTTATAAAGTGTAGTCATAGATACTTGCCATTGGTCTTCCAGCTCGGTCTCTGGCAAGCATCTTCCCCACAGATCCGCCGGCAAGGTAAATACACCTTCCTCCATCTCCAGGATCATCCAATACCATAGAGCGATTTCTTTTTTAACGGCTGTAGTAGAGAGAAGTTTTTCCTCTAGCTCATTTGGTTCTCCTAACTTTTCCCCCATAGTCTGAAACCAACTTTGAACCTGAAGGTATTTAAACCTTGAAAGCCTTGGGCTCACCGCCTGCTCGCACCAGTTCCACGGCACCAGCTGTCCATCCAACAGCAAGTGCTTCCATCTTAGAATGCCCGCTTCTTTCAAGGGTAAAGCCAGTGAGTCTTTTGTCCATTCTGGAGAACCTGGGGCATCCCAGATTGGGGCCCAATGACTAAAATATGGTATGTTTAAAACCTTTCTGATTTTAAACCATGTTTCCGCCATCTCCCTCAGAATCTTCAACCTAATCTTCTTAAAGTATTTCGGATCTGCAAATTTAAACATAAAGCCAACTCCTGCTCCCTTCTCCTTAATAAGCATCACTCTAAACATCCTACCTATTTCTGAATCTAAGGGGATATCCAATAGCATTCTACCGTTTTTTAGAGAAAAGGCCCAAGAGTAAAGTCTAAAATCTGGAAGAGCTAAACCACCCTTCAGCAGCCTCCTTCTTAGTTTGCGCCAGGAGATTTGTGGCCCTTTTGATGCCCAGATAAACGAACTTATATCACTCTGCAACTTAACAAACCACTCTTTTCTAAACGATAAGGGGATAGAGTCAAACAAAAAGGTTAATTTCGAAAGCAAGATCATTTTTACTAAATTCACTCTGCCAAACAGAGTTAGCGGAAGATGCATCCAACCCTGAATATTAGCACAAATCTCTTTTCTAACCCGGTCAAAGTTAACTTTAGTAAGGTCGGCAATATTTTGGGTAATCCTTACCCCCAGATATCTCATTTCTCTTTTAACAGCAATCCCCGTCTCCCCCATGTTCCAACTCATCACTTCTGTCTTGTCTTTGTTAATATCGTAACCTGACACTTTACCAAACTCAGTTGTTAATTTCATTACGGCCTTCATGGTTTTTGCAAGGTTCGTTGTAAAAATTACAATGTCATCAGCGTACAGCCCAACCTTCTTTGTCCAGTCGTTAAACTCAAAAGGCAAAATATTGTTACAACTCCTAATTTTTCTAGCCAATGGCTCGATATAAAGATCAAACAATAATGGTGAGAGGGGGCACCCTTGCCTGGTACCTCTCATGATTTTTACTGGAGAGGTCAATATCCCATTAACTAACACTCTGGCTCCCGGAGCGGCGTAGATACTATTTAAAGCTCTACGGAAGTTAGGACCTAGATTAAAATGTTTAACCACCTTCTGCAAATAGGCCCAGTTGACTCGGTCGAACGATTTAGCTGCGTCTAACGCTATCACTGCCAGGGGGAGGCCATAGGCAGTTCCCATGTATATAGAGCCAATCAATGAGTATGTAATCTCTTTCAGCGCCCTTCCTCTTATGAACCCCTTTTAGTCTTCATTCACCATCCGAAACATATAACCATTCAGCCTTCCTGCCATAACCTTTGCAAACACCTTATAATCTGTATTTAGCAGAGAAATGGGCCTATATCAGTCCACTTTTTTGGGGGATTTCCCAGGTTTTGGAATTAAGGTTATAATAGCTTTCTTCCAATAATCAGGAAAGGTAGTGTCTGTCTGAAATATTGTGTTAAAAAGTTGTCTAAAAATAGGAATTATGATACCAGCCAGAACTTTGTAAACCTCAAGAGGGAGGCCATCTGGCCCTGGAGCCTTCCCACGCTTCCCCCCCTTTATTACCTCTTCACGTTCCTCCGAAGTAATCTCATCATCTAGGGCTTCCATTGCCTCATCAGGAAGAGGCTCTAAGTACTCTGGCCAAGGCGACACAACCTCCTCATTTATAATCAGATGTTCTTTATATATTCTCCCAAAGTGACTAAAAAAAGCCGAACTAATCCCTTGGCTATCACTCAACACTGCCCCTGAATCTTCACAAGTGATCTCTTTTATAAGATTTCTAACGCGATCACTCTTCGCCTTCCATGCTAGTAATTTACTGCAGCCTTCACCGTATTCGAAATGTGCCAACTGGCTGGCCTCCCACCTTTTTCTGACACAATCACTTATAACTCCTGACAGCTCTGCCTTTAGCTTTGAGATTTTGGCCATTACCCTCTCGTCTTCCTCCAGTCCACCTAGATTATTCAAAGCCCCGTCTAACTTCTGGATCCGTTCTTCTAGTCCCGATACTTTTCCATGGTAAGCTCGCCTTTTATTTGCCGCTAGAGTGCCCAGTCTTCCCCTTAAATAAGCTTTATAAGCATCCCAGACTATCCCAATCTTGGCTGAACCTAGATTACTTTAAAAAAATTCTTCAGTCTCGATTCTTAACCTCTCAATAACCTCCTCTTCCAATAAAATAGTGCGATCAAGCATCCACCTAGAACTTACACTCCTCTCTCCTAACCTCAAGTGAAGGAGAATGGCTGAATGATCCGACAGGTGTACACCAATGTGTTTAACTTCAACTACCACATCTTTAAGTACCCTGTCAATCAAAAAGTAATCGATACAAGATTTATGTTTATACTTTTTATTGTAGTAGGTAAAACCAAGTTGCGACCCTGCCATGCACCTCCATATATCACAAAGACCGCACTGGGCCATCAACATCCGAACTCTAGACGACATTTTGGGATTACAGGCCGCTCTACTATGCTGGGATCTGTCTATTTTATGGTCTAAGACAGTAGTAAAATCTCCTGCCATTATAATCTGATCTGGGAAACCTAAAATCTCATTTGCCAACTCATCTAATGGACCTATTTCGTCCTGATTTGGACCGTAATACCCTACCAATGTAAAGTTTTGAACAAAAATATTTAACTTTGCTACCAGCCACCTTCCTGCAATATTAGAGACACTTCTTTCTACTGAAATATTTGTCCCTTGCTTAACCAATAAAGCTACCCACTTCGTAACCAATGTCTGCTTCGTGTAGACAGCATGTGCAATCCACCTCTGCAATTTAAAGAACTCCCTGCTTTCTTCTTCTGTAAAGTGTGTCTCTAACAGGATAATAACTTGCGCTGGACATTCTTTTAAATACAACATTATCCTATCTCTCCTACTCTTTACCCGAAGCCCATTTACATTCCATGCTAAAAAAATTTATCTCATTGGCCCTATTTCTAGACATCCCTTAAAAAAGAAAAAATTAAGAAAAGAAAAGGCTAGCATTGCTGACTGATTTGGTGTAAAGCAAGACATTTGAGGTATTTTTTTTTCCCCTTTATTCTCCCCACCCTGTGCTCCCCCCAAACTACATCCCCACCCTTGGAAAACCCTAACCAACTTCCCATGGCCAGTAAAGCCATATGGGAGAACCCCAAGGTGTGCAAACAGGTTCTAATCTAGTACATGCAAATATATACAAAGTAGAGCAATTTAAGCGGGATCTTCTTACTAGACCTCCGATTGGAGCTCCTCTATAAATTTGTCAACCTCCTCCACAAATCGGAAAGAATGCATTTTATTGTTTAACATCACCTTAAGCAAAGCTGGAAACTTCAGTTGAACCGAAGCCCCCGGCTTTCTCAAGGGCTCCATTCTTTTACCCAACTCCCATTGCCTGTTAGATGTCGCTATTGAGAGGTCTGATCTTATTTCAATTTTTACCCCATCTAGATCAAGCGATTTATTCTTCAGGGCCTTGGCCAGGATCTTTTCTTTTAAGGAGTACGAAAGGAAATTAACTAGAATTCTCCTTGGTTTAGACCTGTTTGCATTTAACCTAAATGGGTCTCTGTGAATCCTTTGGATATCTCTAGCTATTTCCTCTTCCGATTCCTCCAGCTGAAGCTCCTTTTTGAACAATTGTACCACAAAACTCTTGATATCACTGCCTTCCTTACCCTCAGGAAGTCTTAGGATTTTTAAGTTGTTTCTCCTTTGAAAATTCTCCAACCTCTCCACCCTTTCGTCCTGAACTCTCCCCCTTGCTTTCAGATTTTCTATCTCATTTCTGTTTGCTTGCACCGTTGCCTTAAGGTCACTCACTTTCGCTTCTAAAGCTAGAGTCCTTCCACTTAGGTCATCTATCTTTTTCTCCAAAACTTCGCAAGCAGACTTTATTTCTATCTGGTTCAGCTCTGAGACTTCAAATCTATTACGAATCTCGAGCGTGAGAGAGGCAATTAAACTACTAATTGGGGGATCTCCATTCTCAGAATTGACAGCAACAAAGCCCTTCTCATTCTGCACAAACCTATACTGGTCCCCAGATAGTTGTTCGGGCTGGCTCGCTTTACTGTTTCGAGATCCACCCTGTAAATCATGGGGCGGCTGAATCAAAAAAAACGTACCAGTATCTACAGAAACTTCCCCATCCGGAGATTCCCCCGACCCCCCCCGACTCTGAGGTCAGCACCTGAAAACGATTCGGGCTCAAATGCTCTGTCCATTCTATTGAATTTAGACCTTCATCTGTGAGTCCATCTCCTGCTAGTTGTTGTTGTTGAGTGGGTGGGATTCCATTTCTGCCATATTAGGGTTGCCCCTTAACACTAAGGTTTTTGGTATTGCTTTAAAGTAAGACCTTAAAGAAGGGGTCACTTTAATCTTATACTCCGTACTATCTCCTTTTACATTTTTTTTCCGACCTCTAACCTCTTTACTCAATAGTCCTCCCCTAGGTTTTACTTCTTTTACTTCTCTCTTGTACACCCTCCGCTCTTTGGCACATTTAACAGAGTTCTCCTGTGACTCAGGAACTTCCAACCTACTCCTGTTTTCCCCACCCACACTCCTCAGCACATATCGAGAGATAGCAATAGGTTTTAGACCAGTCGCATTGCCTCTTCCTCCGCTTTCTGTGCTTACTTTATTAGATGCCTGACGTTTTTCCTTAACCTTTATTTTCACAACTGGAGCCTCTGTAGGTTCATGCGGTTGCGCCTCCGTTATGCCAGAAAAAGGGGGCTCACTGTCCTCCACCCCCTCTTGCCTCTCCGCACTTTTACAGACCCCTCTCCACTCCCCCGAAAGAAAACCCTTGCTGCTGCCCGGCGCCCTCTACGGAGCTCCAGAGCTGCTCTCTGCCACGGCTGCTCTGCCGTGATTGCTTCAGCTCCTGCTCCTGCCGTGGAGACCCAAAACACACTTCTGCCACAGTCCCCCGCCTAGCCGCCTTAAGTAACTGCCGAATTCCTGCTTTCACTCTATGCTGCCTTAAGCACGGTAAAGGCTCACCCGGAGAAGAACTCTCAGATTACTGCCGCGTTAATATCAATCTCGTTCCGGCCACTATAAATTCCAGCTCCCGCTCTCCTCTCGAGCGGTAAAATTCAAAAATCCCCCGGTCTCAGACAACTTGACTCTCTGCTTAACAGCGCATCGGCATCGGTAGCGTTCTCATCCCGACCGCGGTGCAGTTTCAGCTTCCCGCTCCCGCTCTCCTCTCCAGACACGATAGAATTTTAAACGCGGCCCCAAACTGAGTTACTCAAGGCTTTCCATTAGACTCCCTTCATGTTCGCGAACCACAATTCCCGCTCTGCTCTGCTCTGCTCTACGCTGCTCTCCTCTCCAAACGCCCACAGCACACCTCTCAGTTCACCCGCGACCTGCCGCTAGCCGGCCGCCATGTTTTCCTCTGTCGTCTGCAAAACATTTGTTTTTTGTGAAGACCCTCACCCTCCAACCTAGTTGGTGGCATGCTTCATCATCGGGTCCCACCCAAGGTACTGAGTGTACCTCGGGTGTGCTTCGACACCTGGTTACAGCGGAGCAGGTTTTGTGCTGTGAGTGTGCAGTGAAGGTGAGTTGTGTGTGAGTTAAAAAACTGTCCAATGGGTCCCAGAATTCAAAAGACTATTTTAATGTTGGGCCCTTGGCAGTGATTAAAAACTGAGAAGTGGATATCAGTGGAGATAATTAATGACTCCGATATCCGGTGTGGTCAACATGTTTCAGCCAGGTCTCAGTGTTAAACTGGCTTTCATCAGGACCTATGTGTGTGAATTTAAAAGGTGGTCTAAAAATAATATATTTAGGACCAGCTATGTGGCGCACACACTAAGGTGCGATATGTGGAAGAGGATGTTTTCCTCTAATGGCTCATTTCCTGTAAGGGAAAAAGCGACAGACAGACAAACAAACAAATACATATAATAATGGCTTCTTTTCGACATATTATATCAAGTGATTCAAGAGCGTCGTGTCCGTGCTCTATGCGGAAAATTGGCGTAGTGAGGACCGAGCGTGGTGTTTTTGTGCGTTGTGATTTAAAAGGAACGCCTTGAAATATGCGCTATCGAGTGGTAACAAATAGCGTTGTATGTGATTCATATGAAAAAGATGCCAAGAGGCGGTTAATCTTACTCTAAAAATTTCAGGAATGTGCCCCTTGAGTTCCGTGGGGGGCCCGACCTATAGTCACACTCTGTGCGTGTGAACGAGGGAGAAAAAATGACACAGAGGTTGTTTAGAGAGGAACACCGGGCAACGTAAGGACTCCGCATGTCGGCGTGTCAAGAGGAAACAGGAAAACCCTCTTTGGTTACCCCACTTACTTCGTCAAAGTCTGAGACCCGCTTCCCGTACCTGCTGCGGCCACATCGGAACTCCGTCGATGTGTGCCGTATGTGGAACGGGAGCTTAAATATCGGAGAGGTTCTCCAGGTGCAGTAAATCTGCTTCTGTGAATAGCGTCTAAACCGCAAAGGAAAAGACATGGAGAGAGAGAGGACACATGTTTCTGTATGTGTTCTATGCTCCTGTTGTACATCACATAAAGTTTTGTTGATGAAGTGAGAAATCCTGAATGCGTATGTAGGAATTAAGTAAATTAAATTAAATGAATTGTGGTGCTACCTGGATTCATGTATGTTTTAAATTTAAAATATAACATTCTGATTTTCGGCAAAGAGAGGGAAGAAAGACTGAGCCCACTGGTGCAGTCTGTGGGAGCGCATCTTTAGAGTATCTCCTGGGGTTAGGGAGGATATAGTATTTGTATGCAAAAAGAACACGAGTAAGATGATAGACCACTACATCCAGAAAGGACACACCCCGAATGACATGAGGTGGACAGTGATTGAGCAAATCGATCGCCAGAACTCCACTAACGACAGACTATTACTTCAAAAAGAACAGCGATGGATATATCGCCTCTCAACTCATAAAGTGGGATTAAACGATAATATCCCGTGGAACAGCCTGAATCACCCCTGATCACCAATACAGATCAAGAAAGATGCACTACGCATCCTCAGACATCCCTTCCTTGTGCCCCAGTCACCTACATGTGACAACCTTCTCTTTATCGCACCGCACATTTGCTCCGGTATCATTAGTACACAGAGACCTAGTATGTATGCTAGCAGAGACGTAACACCTTCTACTAGCCAGTAACCTAGTGCTCATCCTCTAACATCATGTGTTGGAGGTACATGTACATACAACACACTCAACCAAATACTATATCCTCCCTAACCCCAAGAGATACTCTAAAGATGCGCTCCCACAGACTGCACCAGTGGGCTCAGTCTTTCTTCCCTCTCTTTGCCGAAAATCGGAATGTTATATTTTAAATTTAAAACATACATGAATCCAGGTAGCACCACAATTCATTTAATTTATTTTACTTAATTCCTACATACGCATTCAGGATTTCTCACTTCATCAATAAAACTTTATGTGATGTGCAACAGGAGCGTAGAACACATACAGAAACACATGTCCGCTCTCTCTCTGTGTCTTTTCCTTTGTGGTTTAGACGCTATTCACAGAAGCAGATTGACTGCACCTGGAGAACCTCTCCGGTATTTAAGCTCCCGTTCCACATACAGCACTCATCGACGGAGTTCCGATGCGGCCGCAGCAGGTACGGGAAGTGGGTCTCAGACTTTGACGAAGTAAGTGTGGTAACCAAAGGGGGTTTTCCTGTTTCCTCTTGTCACACCGACATGCGGAGTCCTAACGCTGCCCGGTGTTCCTCTCTAAACAATCTCTGTGTCATTTTTTCTCCCTCGTTCACACACACAGAGTGTGACTATAGGTCGGGCCCCCCACGGAACTCATGGGGCACATTCCTGAAATTTTCAGAGTAAGATTAACCGCCTCTTGGCATCTTTTTAATATGAATCACATACAACGCTATTTGTTACCACTCAATAGCGCATAATTCAAGGCGTTCCTTTTAAATCACAATGCACAAAAACACCACGCCAATTTTCCGCATAGAGCACAGACACGACGCTCTTGAGTCACTTGATATAATATGTCAAAAAGAAGCCATTATTATATGTATTTGTTTGTTTGTCTGTCTGTCGCTTTTTCCCTTACAGGAAATGAGCCATTAGAGAAAAACATCCTCTTCCACATATCGCTCCTTAGTGTGTGTGCCACATAGCTGGTCCTAAATATATTATTTTTAGACCACCTTTTAAATTCACACACATAGGTCCTGAAGAAAGCCAGTTTAACACTGAGACCTGGCTGAAACATGTTGACCACACTGGATATCCGAGTCATTAATTATCTCCACTGATATCCACTTCTCAGTTTTTAATCACTGCCAAGGGCCCAACATTAAAATAGTCTTTTGAATTCTGGGACCCATTGGACAGTTTTTTAACTCACACACAACTCACCTTCACTGCACACTCACAGCACAAAACCTGCTCCGCTGTAGCCAGGTGTCGAAGCACACCCGAGGTACACTCAGTACCTTGGGTGGGACCCGATGATGAAGCATGCCACCAACTAGGTTGGTGGGTGAGGGTCTTCACAAAAAACAAATGTTTTTTCCTTCAAACAAACACACACTAGGAGCTTCTACCCTGTAGCTAGTTCCCTTTGATTTATATACATTAATTGGGGAAGTGAACTAGCCCTAGTTTTTCCTCTCTCTCCTACTTGATAGTAACTAGACAATTGAAACAACCAGGCACTTATTACCTGGATCATACATGTGTGCAGTTGGCATTGCAGGGGCACACACACATCAAGACTACTGACAATGACAGCCCATTCACACTGTATGACCACTGAAGTTCACATATTCAAATGTACCCTGTGTGACTAGGTAGACAGGCCTACACAAGATGACCACACATCAACACTGCTGTTCACACATCAAGAAAGATCACACAGATATGATGGACACTGGGCACCCCGCAAGTAATCCTGTGAATAGAAATCACCCCTGTTGTGGCATTGCATCATAACATGACATGTGTACAAAGTAGCAAACCTGACCATAGATTGATTAGGATAAGAGTAGATCATCACAAACAACCATCATTGCACCCTCAGACCTCACAGTCTTGAAGAACTAAAGTGCCTGTCACCTCTGCCAAACTCTGAAAAAGTAAAACAACCAATTGGCAATGTTGAATTGGCATACAGAGCATGTGTCACATGAAACCATACCCATACATAAAACCTCGTATTTAGCAAGGACACAGACAAAGCAGACAACAGGAGTAACTGTCTTTATTACATATTACTCAGATAGGCACCAAAAGTAGAAAACAGCAAGGCCATTGGCCAGTCCATAGTTCAAAGTAGGCACATGTGTGCATGAGAACCTGCACAGGGAATGGGCATCCAAAGTGACAAACAGCAAGGCCATTGGCCAGTCCATAGTTCAAAGTAGGCACATGTGTGCATGAGAACCTGCACAGGGAATGGGCATCCTAAGTGACAAACAGCAAGGCCATTGGCCAGTCCATAGTTTAAAGTAGGCACATGTGTGCATGAGAACCTGCACAGGGAATGGGCATCCAAAGTCACAAACAGCACGGCCATTGGCCAGTCCATAGCTCAAAGTAGGCACATGTGTGCATGAGAACCTGCATAGGGAATGGGAATCCAAAGTCACAAACAGCAAGGCCATTGGCCAGTCCATAGTTCAAAGTAGGCACATGTGTGCATGAGAACCTGCACAGGGAATGGGCATCCAAAGTGACAAACAGCAAGGCCATTGGCCAGTCCATAGTTCAAAGTAGGCACATGTGTGCATGAGAACCTGCACAGGGAATGGGCATCCAAAGTGACAAACAGCAAGGCCATTGGCCAGTCCATAGTTCAAAGTAGGCACATGTGTGCATGAGAACCTGCACAGGGAATGGGCATCCAAAGTGACAAACAGCAAGGCCATTGGCCAGTCCATAGTTCAAAGTAGGCACATGTGTGCATGAGAACCTGCACAGGGAATGGGCATCCAAAGTGACAAACAGCAAGGCCATTAGCCAGTCCATAGTTCAAATTAGGAAGGTACATGTGTGCATGAGAACCTGCACAGGGAATGTGTAACACCATACACTGCCATGGGAATCAGCACAGTTCTGGGGATACAAATGGGCAGTCCAGGCACCACTGTGTGAGCGATGGGTTTGGGAGGGGGACTTAGCCTCACAATTGGCTGTCAGTTGAACTGGGAGGTGGCTGATTGTCGGGGCCAGTTGGAGGACTGGACCTGGGAGAGAGAGGACCAGCTGAGGTAGAGGCTTCAGTGGCTTTGTGAGCCGGAGGGCTGCTTGGACCGGGTGGCAGCGTGGCACGGGGAGGTGGAGACATGCTGCCGTGAGACACAGTGTGTGAGGGAGAATGTGGAGGGCTGCCTTTCCACTTCTTGGGGATTCAATAGGTAATAATTGTCTTGGTAGGAGTGGGAAGTGGGGCGGGCACAACAGCCTCACTCACAACCAAAGGTGCATCAGGTGCAGGTGGCTCTCCCTGTGGGGATTTGCTGGATCTGGTGTCACGCTTGGGCTGGCCTTGCCTTTTCCCCTCCATCCCCTGTTGACCAGGTGAACCCCCCACATTGCTCTCCTGTCCCAGCTTCACAGGGGTGTGGGTGGGAGTTGACGTTGTGGGTGAATCTGCCTTAGAGAGCTGTTTCTGCAAACTCTTTGCAGGCACCAGCTTCACAGAAGGCAGGGCAACTGTTTGTCTGCCTTTGGGAGCAGGTTTGGGGACGGGAGTGTCCTTGGACGGGGGTGATGTGGATGCATGTGAGCCTGAGGCCTGCTTCTCGGCCTGATGCCTCTGAGTGTCCCCAGAAGGGCTTTTCCCTTTGTGCTCCTGTGTGC
The DNA here is from genome assembly GCA_963921515.1 of Calotriton arnoldi. NCBI lineage: Eukaryota > Metazoa > Chordata > Amphibia > Caudata > Salamandridae > Calotriton > Calotriton arnoldi. Next base: position 20,354 of record CAWUFW010022488.1, on the reverse strand, counting down.
CTGGTTTTGGTTTGGGGGATGGTGTCTGTGCTCTGGGCCGCTTGGAGTGCTGCTGTTGTGTGCTGCATGTTGCGTACTTGGAGCCTGAGGGCTGTGGTGTGATGTCACCCTCGTCAGATGTTGCCACTGGCAGGGTGGTTGCCGAAGGGACTGGAGCTGGACTCTGAGCCTGTGACAGCTGAATGGCTGCCGTCACTGTGGAGGCCAAAGACTGGACAGTCCTGTGCAGCCCACCCACGTCTGAATGGATGCCCTCCATGAAGGCAACTACCTGTGCCAACTTCCTGTCATGATCCTGGAAGGCATTCAGGAGAGTAGTCTGACCCACACACAGCTGGAGCAAAAGGTCCACCGCCTCAACACTGAGGGCAGCAGGGGAGACAGGGGCAGGGGCAGCGGTGCCTGGGGGGAAGGACACTCTACCCTGCTTACTGCTGCGGTAACGGGCAGCACTAGTGGTAGTAGCCGGGAGGGTGGGCACAGGACGATGTGTGGTGGAAGAAGAGGCAGATTTCCCACTCCCTGTGCCCGCCAACATCGAGGAGCCACCGCTAGAGTCAGATGATGTTGAGGTTGGTGTTTCTGGGCGTGAGTCTTCCAGGGCACTCCTGTCCCCCTCCGAGGCGCTGGTCACATCAGTGTCAGTGAGCTCATGTGTAGCAGTCATGCCAGATGCCTCATCACTGGTGTCCGTCCCCTGTCCTTCTGTGCCCTCGGTAGATGCTGCAAAAGAAAGAGACGTAGGTTCAGTACAGTGCCCTACTCACACACATCATATGCAACCAAAGCAAACACCTAGAATATGATACCCCCATGTAGCACACCACCCTGTGCAGTCTGCATGTGCAAGCTTCATGCAAAAATCAGAAGATGCATGGAAACATGCATAGTTGGCATCAATGACCCATGTGACGTTCACACTGTCAATTAGCTGGCCCGTGCCTCCCAGTTACCTGACATCCTGATTCATGTAAGCATACCTACATGCCTGTAGGTGAGATAGATGTACATCTCAACAAGTTGTCACAGTCACATATGGAGTCACTTTAAGGGGACAACACAGATACTGACTCCAGAATGTCCTCATACCATGGCCATGAGCTACTGATGTCCACCATGTTGTGCTTTGAGGCGCAACGACCCTTGCACATTGTCGGCAGATGTGCAGTTCTCACAATTCCAAAGTCAGGCACTGCACACATCGATGTAAGCACACTAAGATGAGGAACACAGCTGTTCACTCCCCGGTGATGTCTATGACACCCATAATGCAGCAGATGGCATGAGGCCACATCTTATCTTGCAATGTCAAGGGCCATTATTTTAAACACATAAGAAAGTACATGTAGCAAAAATGCATGTCAGCTGCACGCAACACAGAGGCCACTTACAAGCCATTGCATCACTCTGTAAACATCACAGAGCTCAACACTGGCGGAGGGTTGGGATACATGCAGTCACTCACACCCAAAGTCACCCTTCGCAGAATACTCACCCCCAACTTGCTGCTGATGGGCCCTCCAACGTCCATCCAGCTCTGGCTGTGTCACAGCCAAGATGCGGGCCATTAGTGGTGTCATGCTCCTGCGCGACAACCTTCCAGTCCGAGGGAGTAGCCCCAGCGTCATCTCTGCCACGGTTTTGCTCATCCGGCAGATGTCATCCCACCTCTTGTGACAGTGTGTGTGCCGTCGGTTGCAGACACCCAGAGCCCGCACCTTGCGTGCATTGGCCCTCCATAAGGCCTTACGCTGGCGGACTTTAAGCTGCAGGCATGGGAGACAAGAAGAGGCAGTTTCAAGGACACTGGGCCATGTTCCACTGTGTCTCAGGACAGGAGCATGCAAACACTTAGCACAGCTGTACAGAAACCTTGATCAGAGGCCATACAACATGACATGTAATACATTTGCAAAAACAACAGTTGATGGACAGAATGCAGAACAATGTCATACATTCACCCCAGTACAGAGATCTGGGCCTAAATCCATCGTTTTTGCTCACCATGCCATTCCAGTTTGAACCCAGCCATATGCAAATCAGTCTTGACCCTGTGCCTCATGGGAACAGTCCAGCCCGAACTGCCAAGCCAGGTCCTCCCTGGACTGGAAACAAGCATCCTAGGACCGATTTCGGGTTTCACCCCTCTTCAGCCAGGATAGCTTGATTCCAGTGGCATGGAGAGCACGGGACCCCCCGTCTGGGCATACCCGTCCCACTCGGGGTGACAAATGCAAAAACAACAGTTGATGGACAGAATGCAGAACAATGTCATACATTCACCCCAGTACAGAGATCTGGGCCTAAATCCATCGTTTTTTTGCTCACCATGCCATTCCAGTTTGAACCCAGCCATATGCAAATCAGTCTTGACCCTGTGCCTCATGGGAACAGTCCAGCCCGAACTGCCAAGCCAGGTCCTCCCTGGACTGGAAACAAGCATCCTAGTACCGGTTTCGGGGTTTCACCCCTTTTCAGCCAGGATAGATTGATTCCAGTGGCATGGAGAGCACGGGACCCACGTCTGGGCATACCCGTCCCACTCGGGGTGACAAATGCAAAAACAACAGTTGATGGACAGAATGCAGAACAATGTCATACATTCACCCCAGTACAGAGATCTGGGCCTAAATCCATCGTTTTTTTGCTCACCATGCCATTCCAGTTTGAACCCAGCCATATGCAAATCAGTCTTGACCCTGTGCCTCATGGGAACAGTCCAGCCCGAACTGCCAAGCCAGGTCCTCCCTGGACTGGAAACAAGCATCCTAGGACCGGTTTCGGGGTTTCACCCATCTTCAGCCAGGATAGCTTGATTCCAGTGGCATGGAGAGCACGGGACCCACGTCTGGGCATACCCATCCCACTCGGGGTGACAAATGCAAAAACAACAGTTGATGGACAGAATGCAGAACAATGTCATACATTCACCCCAGTACAGAGATCTGGGCCTAAATCCATCGTTTTTTGCTCACCATGCCATTCCAGTTTGAACCCAGCCATATGCAAATCAGTCTTGACCCTGTGCCTCATGGGAACAGTCCAGCCCGAACTGCCATGCCAGGTCCTCCCTGGACTGGAAACAAGCATCCTAGGACCGGTTTCGGGTTTCACCCCTCTTCAGCCAGGATAGCTTGATTCCAGTGGCATGGAGAGCACGGGACCCACGTCTGGGCTTACCCGTCCCACTCGGGGTGACAAATGCAAAAACAACAGTTGATGGACAGAATGCAGAACAATGTCATACATTCACCCCAGTACAGAGATCTGGGCCTAAATCCATCGTTTTTTTGCTCACCATGCCATTCCAGTTTGAACCCAGCCATATGCAAATCAGTCTTGACCCTGTGCCTCATGGGAACAGTCCAGCCCGAACTGCCAAGCCAGGTCCTCCCTGGACTGGAAACAAGCATCCTAGGACCGGTTTCAGGGTTTCACCCTCTTCAGCCAGGATAGCTTGATTCCAGTGGCATGGAGAGCACGGGACCCACGTCTGGGCATACCCGTCCCACTCGGGTGACAAATGCAAAAACAACAGTTGATGGACAGAATGCAGAACAATGTCATACATTCACCCCAGTACAGAGATCTGGGCCTAAATCCATCGTTTTTTTGCTCACCATGCCATTCCAGTTTGAACCCAGCCATATGCAAATCAGTCTTGACCCTGTGCCTCATGGGAACAGTCCAGCCCGAACTGCCAAGCCAGGTCCTCCCTGGACTGGAAACAAGCATCCTAGGACCGGTTTCAGGGTTTCACCCCTCTTCAGCCAGGATAGCTTAATTCCAGTGGCATGGAGAGCACGGGACCCACGTCTGGGCATACCCGTCCCACTCGGGGTGACAAATGCAAAAACAACAGTTGATGGACAGAATGCAGAACAATGTCATACATTCACCCCAGTACAGAGACCTGGGCCTAAATCCATAGTTTTTTTGCTCAGCATGCCATTCCAGTTTGAACCCAGCCATATGCAAATCAGTCTTGACCCTGTGCCTCATGGGAACAGTCCAGCCCGAACTGCCAAGCCAGGTCCTCCCTGGACTGGAAACAAGCATCCTAGGACCGGTTCTGGGTTTCACCCTCTTTAGCCAGGATAGCTTGATTCCAGTGGCATGGAGAGCACGGGACCCACGTCTGGGCATACCCGTCCCACTCGGGGTGACAAATGCAAAAACAACAGATGATGGACAGAATGCAGAACAATGTCATACATTCACCCCAGTACATAGATCTGGGCCTAAATCCATCGTTTTTGCTCACCATGCCATTCCAGTTTGAACCCAGCCATATGCAAATCAGCCTTGACCCTGTGCCTCATGGGAACAGTCCAGCCCGAACTGCCAAGCCAGGTCCTCCCTGGAGTGGAAACAAGCATCCTAGTACCGGTTTCGGGGTTTCACCCCTTTTCAGCCAGGATAGCTTGATTCCAGTGGCATGGAGAGCACGGGACCCACGTCTGGGCATACCCGTCCCACTCGGGGTGACAAATGCAAAAACAACAGATGATGGACAGAATGCAGAACAATGTCATACATTCACCCCAGTACAGAGATCTGGGCCTAAATCCATCGTTTTTTTGCTCACCATGCCATTCCAGTTTGAACCCAGCCATATGCAAATCAGTCTTGACCCTGTGCCTCATGGGAACAGTCCAGCCCGAACTGCCAAGCCAGGTCCTCCCTGGACTGGAAACAAGCATCCTAGGACCGGTTTCGGGGTTTCACCCATCTTCAGCCAGGATAGCTTGATTCCAGTGGCATGGAGAGCACGGGACCCACGTCTGGGCATACCCATCCCACTCGGGGTGACAAATGCAAAAACAACAGTTGATGGACAGAATGCAGAACAATGTCAAACATTCACCCCAGTACAGAGATCTGGGCCTAAATCCATCGTTTTTTGCTCACCATGCCATTCCAGTTTGAACCCAGCCATATGCAAATCAGTCTTGACCCTGTGCCTCATGGGAACAGTCCAGCCCGAACTGCCAAGCCAGGTCCTCCCTGGACTGGAAACAAGCATCCTAGGACCGGTTTCGGGTTTCACCCCTCTTCAGCCAGGATAGCTTGATTCCAGTGGCATGGTGAGCACGGGACCCACGTCTGGGCATACCCGTCGCACTCGGGGTGACAAATGCAAAAACAACAGTTGATGGACAGAATGCAGAACAATGTCATACATTCACCCCAGTACAGAGATCTGGGCCTAAATCCATCGTTTTTTGCTCACCATGCCATTCCAGTTTGAACCCAGCCATACGCAAATCAGTCTTGACCCTGTGCCTCATGGGAACATTCCAGCCCGAACTGCCAAGCCAGGTCCTCCCTGGACTGGAAACAAGCATCCTAGGACCGGTTTCGGGTTTCACCCCTCTTCAGCCAGGATAGCTTGATTCCAGTGGCATGGAGAGCACGGGACCCACGTCTGGGCATACCCGTCCCACTCGGGGTGACAAATGCAAAAACAACAGTTGATGGACAGAATGCAGAACAATGTCATACATTCACCCCAGTACAGAGATCTGGGCCTAAATCCATCGTTTTTTTGCTCACCATGCCATTCCAGTTTGAACCCAGCCATATGCAAATCAGTCTTGACCCTGTGCCTCATGGGAACAGTCCAGCCCGAACTGCCAAGCCAGGTCCTCCCTGGACTGGAAACAAGCATCCTAGGACCGGTTTCAGGGTTTCACCCCTCTTCATCCAGGATAGCTTAATTCCAGTGGCATGGAGAGCACGGGACCCACGTCTGGGCATACCCGTCCCACTCGGGGTGACAAATGCAAAAACAACAGTTGATGGACAGAATGCAGAACAATGTCATACATTCACCCCAGTACAGAGATCTGGGCCTAAATCCATAGTTTTTTGCTCACCATGCCATTCCAGTTTGAACCCAGCCATATGCAAATCAGTCTTGACCCTGTGCCTCATGGGAACAGTCCAGCCCGAACTGCCAAGCCAGGTCCTCCCTGGACTGGAAACAAGCATCCTAGTACCGGTTTCGGGGTTTCACCCCTTTCAGCCAGGATAGCTTGATTCCAGTGGCATGGAGAGCACAGGACCCACGTCTGGGCATACCCGTCCCACTCGGGGTGACAAATGCAAAAACAACAGTTGATGGACAGAATGCAGAACAATGTCATACATTCACCCCAGTACAGAGATCTGGGCCTAAATCCATCGTTTTTTGCTCACCATGCCATTCCAGTTTGAACCCAGCCATATGCAAATCAGTCTTGACCCTGTGCCTCATGGGAACAATCCAGCCCGAACTGCCAAGCCAGGTCCTCCCTGGACTGGAAACAAGCATCCTAGGACCGGTTTCGGGGTTTCACCCATCTTCAGCCAGGATAGCTTGATTCCAGTGGCATGGAGAGCACGGGACCCACGTCTGGGCATACCCATCCCACTCGGGGTGACAAATGCAAAAACAACAGTTGATGGACAGAATGCAGAACAATGTCATACATTCACCCCAGTACAGAGATCTGGGCCTAAATCCATCGTTTTTTGCTCACCATGCCATTCCAGTTTGAACCCAGCCATATGCAAATCAGTCTTGACCCTGTGCCTCATGGGAACAGTCCAGACCGAACTGCCATGCCAGGTCCTCCCTGGACTGGAAACAAGCATCCTAGGACCGGTTTCGGGGTTTCACTCCTCTTCAGCCAGGATAGCTTGATTCCAGTGGCATGGAGAGCACGGGACCCACGTCTGGGCATACCCATCCCACTCGGGGTGACAAATGCAAAAACAACAGTTGATGGACAGAATGCAGAACAATGTCATACATTCACCCCAGTACAGAGATCTGGGCCTAAATCCATCGTTTTTTGCTCACCATGCCATTCCAGTTTGAACCCAGCCATATGCAAATCAGTCTTGACCCTGTGCCTCATGGGAACAGTCCAGCCCGAACTGCCAAGCCAGGTCCTCCCTGGACTGGAAACAAGCATCCTAGGACCGGTTTCGGGTTTCACCCCTCTTCAGTCAGGATAGCTTGATTCCAGTGGCATGGAGAGCACGGGACCCACGTCTGGGCATACCCGTCCCACTCGGGGTGACAAATGCAAAAAACAACAGTTGATGGACAGAATGCAGAACAATGTCATACATTCACCCCAGTACAGAGATCTGGGCCTAAATCCATCGTTTTTGCTCACCATGCCATTCCAGTTTGAACCCAGCCATATGCAAATCAGTCTTGACCCTGTGCCTCATGGGAACAGTCCAGCCCGAACTGCCAAGCCTGGTCCTCCCTGGACTGGAAACAAGCATCCTAGGACCGGTTTCGGGGTTTCACCCCTCTTCAGCCAGGATAGCTTGATTCCAGTGGCATGGAGAGCACGGGACCCACGTCTGGGCATACCCGTCCCACTCGGGGTGACAAATGCAAAAACAACAGTTGATGGACAGAATGCAGAACAATGTCATACATTCACCCCAGTACAGAGATCTGGGCCTAAATCCATCGTTTTTTGCTCACCATGCCATTCCAGTTTGAACCCAGCCATATGCAAATCAGTCTTGACCCTGTGCCTCATGGGAACAGTCCAGCCCGAACTGCCAAGCCAGGTCCTCCCTGGACTGGAAACAAGCATCCTAGGACCGGTTCCAGGGTTTCACCCTCTTCAGCCAGGATAGCTTAATTCCAGTGGCATGGAGAGCACGGGACCCACATCTGGGCATACCCGTCCCACTCGGGGTGACAAATGCAAAAACAACAGTTGATGGACAGAATGCAGAACAATGTCATACATTCACCCCAGTACAGAGACCTGGGCCTAAATCCATAGTTTTTGCTCACCATGCCATTCCAGTTTGAACCCAGCCATATGCAAATCAGTCTTGACCCTGTGCCTCATGGGAACAGTCCAGCCCGAACTGCCAAGCCAGGTCCTCCCTGGACTGGAAACAAGCATCCTAGGACCGGTTTTGGGGTTTCACCCTCTTTAGCCAGGATAGCTTGATTCCAGTGGCATGGAGAGCACTGGACCCACGTCTGGGCATACCCGTCCCACTCCGGGTGACAAATGCAAAAACAACAGTTGATGGACAGAATGCAGAACAATGTCATACATTCACTCCAGTACAGAGATCTGGGCCTAAATCCATCGTTTTTGCTCACCATGCCATTCCAGTTTGAACCCAGCCATATGCAAATCAGTCTTGACCCTGTGCCTCATGGGAACAGTCCAGCCCGAACTGCCAAGCCAGGTCCTCCCTGGACTGGAAACAAGCATCCTAGGACCGGTTTCAGGGTTTTACCCTCTTCAGCCAGGATAGCTTGATTCCAGTGGCATGGAGAGCACGGGACCCACGTCTGGGCATACCCGTCCCACTCGGGGTGACAAATGCAAAAACAACAGTTGATGGACAGAATGCAGAACAATGTCATACATTCACCCCAGTACAGAGATCTGGGCCTAAATCCATCGTTTTTTTGCTCACCATGCCATTCCAGTTTGAACCCAGCCATATGCAAATCAGTCTTGACCCTGTGCCTCATGGGAACAGTCCAGCCCGAACTGCCAAGCCAGGTCCTCCCTGGACTGGAAACAAGCATCCTAGGACCGGTTTTGGGGTTTCACCCCTCTTTAGCCAGGATAGCTTGATTCCAGTGGCATGGAGAGCACGGGACCCACGTCTGGGCATACCCGTCCCACTCGGGTGACAAATGCAAAAACAACAGTTGATGGACAGAATGCAGAACAATGTCATACATTCACTCCAGTACAGAGATCTGGGCCTAAATCCATCGGTTTTTGCTCACCATGCCATTCCAGTTTGAACCCAGCCATATGCAAATCAGTCTTGACCCTGTGCCTCATGGGAACAGTCCAGCCCGAACTGCCAAGCCAGGTCCTCCCTGGACTGGAAACAAGCATCCTAGGACCGGTTTCGGGGTTTCACCCATCTTCAGCCAGGATAGCTTGATTCCAGTGGCATGGAGAGCACGGGACCCACGTCTGGGCATACCCGTCCCACTCGGGGTGACAAATGCAAAAACAACAGTTGATGGACAGAATGCAGAACAATGTCATACATTCACCCCAGTACAGAGATCTGGGCCTAAATCCATCGTTTTTTGCTCACCATGCCATTCCAGTTTGAACCCAGCCATATGCAAATCAGTCTTGACCCTGTGCCTCATGGGAACAGTCCAGCCCGAACTGCCATGCCAGGTCCTCCCTGGACTGGAAACAAGCATCCTAGGACCGGTTTCGGGGTTTCACCCTCTTCAGCCAGGATAGCTTGATTCCAGTGGCATGGAGAGCACGGGACCCACGTCTGGGCATACCCGTCCCACTGGGGGTGACAAATGCAAAAACAATAGTTGATGGACAGAATGCAGAACAATGTCATACATTCACCCCAGTACAGAGATCTGGGCCTAAATCCATCGTTTTTTTGCTCACCATGCCATTCCAGTTTGAACCCAGCCATATGCAAATCAGTCTTGACCCTGTGCCTCATGGGAACAGTCCAGCCCGAACTGCCAAGCCAGGTCCTCCCTGGACTGGAAACAAGCATCCTAGGACCGGTTTCGGGGTTTCACCCCTCTTCAGCCAGGATAGCTTGATTCCAGTGGCATGGGGAGCACGGGACCCACGTCTGGGCATACCCGTCGCACTCGGGTGACAAATGCAAAAACAACAGTTGATGGACAGAATGCAGAACAATGTCATACATTCACCCCAGTACAGAGATCTGGGCCTAAATCCATCGTTTTTTGCTCACCATGCCATTCCAGTTTGAACCCAGCCATATGCAAATCAGTCTTGACCCTGTGCCTCATGGGAACATTCCAGCCCGAACTGCCAAGCCAGGTCCTCCCTGGACTGGAAACAAGCATCCTAGGACCGGTTTCGGGGTTTCACCCCTCTTCAGCCAGGATAGCTTGATTCCAGTGGCATGGAGAGCACGGGACCCACGTCTGGGCATACCCGTCCCACTCGGGGTGACAAATGCAAAACAACAGTTGATGGACAGAATGCAGAACAATGTCATACATTCACCCCAGTACAGAGATCTGGGCCTAAATCCATCGTTTTTTGCTCACCATGCCATTCCAGTTTGAACCCAGCCATATGCAAATCAGTCTTGACCCTGTGCCTCATGGGAACAGTCCAGCCCGAACTGCCAAGCCAGGTCCTCCCTGGACTGGAAACAAGCATCCTAGGACCGGTTTCAGGGTTTCACCCTCTTCATCCAGGATAGCTTAATTCCAGTGGCATGGAGAGCACGGGACCCACGTCTGGGCATACCCGTCCCACTCGGGGTGACAAATGCAAAAACAACAGTTGATGGACAGAATGCAGAACAATGTCATACATTCACCCCAGTACAGAGATCTGGGCCTAAATCCATAGTTTTTTTGCTCACCATGCCATTCCAGTTTGAACCCAGCCATATGCAAATCAGTCTTGACCCTGTGCCTCATGGGAACAGTCCAGCCCGAACTGCCAAGCCAGGTCCTCCCTGGACTGGAAACAAGCATCCTAGTACCGGTTTCGGGGTTTCACCCCTTTTCAGCCAGGATAGCTTGATTCCAGTGGCATGGAGAGCACAGGACCCACGTCTGGGCATACCCGTCCCACTCGGGGTGACAAATGCAAAAACAACAGTTGATGGACAGAATGCAGAACAATGTCATACATTCACCCCAGTACAGAGATCTGGGCCTAAATCCATCGTTTTTTGCTCACCATGCCATTCCAGTTTGAACCCAGCCATATGCAAATCAGTCTTGACCCTGTGCCTCATGGGAACAATCCAGCCCGAACTGCCAAGCCAGGTCCTCCCTGGACTGGAAACAAGCATCCTAGGACCGGTTTCGGGTTTCACCCATCTTCAGCCAGGATAGCTTGATTCCAGTGGCATGGAGAGCACGGGACCCACGTCTGGGCATACCCATCCCACTCGGGGTGACAAATGCAAAAACAACAGTTGATGGACAGAATGCAGAACAATGTCATACATTCACCCCAGTACAGAGATCTGGGCCTAAATCCATCGTTTTTTGCTCACCATGCCATTCCAGTTTGAACCCAGCCATATGCAAATCAGTCTTGACCCTGTGCCTCATGGGAACAGTCCAGCCCGAACTGCCAAGCCAGGTCCTCCCTGGACTGGAAACAAGCATCCTAGGACCGGTTTCGGGGTTTCACCCTCTTCAGCCAGGATAGCTTGATTCCAGTGGCATGGAGAGCACGGGACCCACGTCTGGGCATACCCGTCCCACTCGGGGTGACAAATGCAAAAAACAACAGTTGATGGACAGAATGCAGAACAATGTCATACATTCACCCCAGTACAGAGATCTGGGCCTAAATCCATCGTTTTTTTGCTCACCATGCCATTCCAGTTTGAACCCAGCCATATGCAAATCAGTCTTGACCCTGTGCCTCATGGGAACAGTCCAGCCCGAACTGCCAAGCCTGGTCCTCCCTGGACTGGAAACAAGCATCCTAGGACCGGTTTCGGGGTTTCACCCCTCTTCAGCCAGGATAGCTTGATTCCAGTGGCATGGAGAGCACGGGACCCACGTCTGGGCATACCCGTCCCACTCGGGGTGACAAATGCAAAAAACAACAGTTGATGGACAGAATGCAGAACAATGTCATACATTCACCCCAGTACAGAGATCTGGGCCTAAATCCATCGTTTTTTGCTCACCATGCCATTCCAGTTTGAACCCAGCCATATGCAAATCAGTCTTGACCCTGTGCCTCATGGGAACAGTCCAGCCCGAACTGCCAAGCCTGGTCCTCCCTGGACTGGAAACAAGCATCCTAGGACCGGTTTCGGGGTTTCACCCCTCTTCAGCCAGGATAGCTTGATTCCAGTGGCATGGAGAGCACGGGACCCACGTCTGGGCATACCCGTCCCACTCGGGGTGACAAATGCAAAAACAACAGTTGATGGACAGAATGCAGAACAATGTCATACATTCACCCCAGTAAAGAGATCTGGGCCTAAATCCATCGTTTTTTTGCTCACCATGCCATTCAAGTTTGAACCCAGCCATATGCAAATCAGTCTTGACCCTGTGCCTCATGGGAACAGTCCAGCCCGAACTGCCAAGCCAGGTCCTCCCTGGACTGGAAACAAGCATCCTAGGACCGGTTTCAGGGTTTCACCCTCTTCAGCCAGGATAGCTTAATTCCAGTGGCATGGAGAGCACGGGACCCACATCTGGGCATACCCGTCCCACTCGGGGTGACAAATGCAAAAACAACAGTTGATGGACAGAATGCAGAACAATGTCATACATTCACCCCAGTACAGAGACCTGGGCCTAAATCCATAGTTTTTTGCTCACCATGCCATTCCAGTTTGAACCCAGCCATATGCAAATCAGTCTTGACCCTGTGCCTCATGGGAACAGTCCAGCCCGAACTGCCAAGCCAGGTCCTCCCTGGACTGGAAACAAGCATCCTAGGACCGGTTTTGGGGTTTCACCCCTCTTTAGCCAGGATAGCTTGATTCCAGTGGCATGGAGAGCACGGGACCCACGTCTGGGCATACCCGTCCCACTCGGGGTGACAAATGCAAAAACAACAGTTGATGGACAGAATGCAGAACAATGTCATACATTCACTCCAGTACAGAGATCTGGGCCTAAATCCATCGTTTTTGCTCACCATGCCATTCCAGTTTGAACCCAGCCATATGCAAATCAGTCTTGACCCTGTGCCTCATGGGAACAGTCCAGCCCGAACTGCCAAGCCAGGTCCTCCCTGGACTGGAAACAAGCATCCTAGGACCGGTTTCAGGGTTTTACCCCTCTTCAGCCAGGATAGCTTGATTCCAGTGGCATGGAGAGCACGGGACCCACGTCTGGGCATACCCGTCCCACTCGGGGTGACAAATGCAAAAACAACAGTTGATGGACAGAATGCAGAACAATGTCATACATTCACCCCAGTACAGAGATCTGGGCCTAAATCCATCGTGTTTTTGCTCACCATGCCATTCCAGTTTGAACCCAGCCATATGCAAATCAGCCTTGACCCTGTGCCTCATGGGAACAGTCCAGCCCGAACTGCCAAGCCAGGTCCTCCCTGGAGTGGAAACAAGCACCCTAGTACCGGTTTCGGGGTTTCACCCCTTTTCAGCCAGGATAGCTTGATTCCAGTGGCATGGAGAGCACGGGACCCACGTCTGGGCATACCCGTCCCACTTGGGGTGACAAATGCAAAAACAACAGTTGATGGACAGAATGCAGAACAATGTCATACATTCACCCCAGTACAGAGATCTGGGCCTAAATCCATCGTTTTTGCTCACCATGCCATTCCAGTTTGAACCCAGCCATATGCAAATCAGTCTTGACCCTGTGCCTCATGGGAACAGTCCAGCCCGAACTGCCAAGCCAGGTCCTCCCTGGACTGGAAACAAGCATCCTAGGACCGGTTTCGGGTTTCACCCCTCTTCAGCCAGGATAGCTTGATTCCAGTGGCATGGAGAGCACGGGACCCACGTCTGGGCATACCCGTCCCACTCGGGGTGACAAATGCAAAAACAACAGTTGATGGACAGAATGCAGAACAATGTCATACATTCACCCCAGTACAGAGATCTGGGCCTAAATCCATCGTTTTTTGCTCACCATGCCATTCCAGTTTGAACCCAGCCATATGCAAATCAGTCTTGACCCTGTGCCTCATGGGAACAGTCCAGCCCGAACTGCCAAGCCAGGTCCTCCCTGGACTGGAAACAAGCATCCTAGGACCGGTTTCGGGGTTTCACCCCTCTTCAGCCAGGATAGCTTGATTCCAGTGGCATGGAGAGCACGGGACCCACGTCTGGGCATACCCGTCCCACTCGGGGTGACAAATGCAAAAACAACAGTTGATGGACAGAATGCAGAACAATGTCATACATTCACCCCAGTACAGAGATCTGGGCCTAAATCCATCGTTTTTTTGCTCACCATGCCATTCCAGTTTGAACCCAGCCATATGCAAATCAGTCTTGACCCTGTGCCTCATGGGAACAGTCCAGCCCGAACTGCCAAGCCAGGTCCTCCCTGGACTGGAAACAAGCATCCTAGGACCGGTTTCGGGGTTTCACCCCTCATCAGCCAGGATAGCTTGATTCCAGTGGCATGGAGAACACGGGACCCACGTCTGGGCATACCCGTCCCACTCGGGGTGACAAATGCAAAAACAACAGTTGATGGACAGAATACAGAACAATGTCATACATTCACCCCAGTACAGAGATCTGGGCCTAAATCCATCGTTTTTGCTCACCATGCCATTCCAGTTTGAACCCAGCCATATGCAAATCAGTCTTGACCCTGTGCCTCATGGGAACAGTCCAGCCCGAACTGCCAAGCCAGGTCCTCCCTGGACTGGAAACAAGCATCCTAGGACCGGTTTCAGGGTTTCACCCCTCTTCAGCCAGGATAGCTTAATTCCAGTGGCATGGAGAGCACGGGACCCACATCTGGGCATACCCGTCCCACTCGGGGTGACAAATGCAAAAACAACAGTTGATGGACAGAATGCAGAACAATGTCATACATTCACCCCAGTACAGAGACCTGGGCCTAAATCCATAGTTTTTTTGCTCACCATGCCATTCCAGTTTGAACCCAGCCATATGCAAATCAGTCTTGACCCTGTGCCTCATGGGAACAGTCCAGCCCGAACTGCCAAGCCAGGTCCTCCCTGGACTGGAAACAAGCATCCTAGGACCGGTTTTGGGGTTTCACCCCTCTTTAGCCAGGATAGCTTGATTCCAGTGGCATGGAGAGCACGGGACCCACGTCTGGGCATACCCGTCCCACTCGGGGTGACAAATGCAAAAACAACAGTTGATGGACAGAATGCAGAACAATGTCATACATTCACTCCAGTACAGAGATCTGGGCCTAAATCCATCGTTTTTGCTCACCATGCCATTCCAGTTTGAACCCAGCCATATGCAAATCAGTCTTGACCCTGTGCCTCATGGGAACAGTCCAGCCCGAACTGCCAAGCCAGGTCCTCCTGGACTGGAAACAAGCATCCTAGGACCGGTTTCAGGGTTTTACCCCTCTTCAGCCAGGATAGCTTGATTCCAGTGGCATGGAGAGCACGGGACCCACGTCTGGGCATACCCGTCCCACTCGGGGTGACAAATGCAAAAACAACAGTTGATGGACAGAATGCAGAACAATGTCATACATTCACCCCAGTACAGAGATCTGGGCCTAAATCCATCGTTTTTTGCTCACCATGCCATTCCAGTTTGAACCCAGCCATATGCAAATCAGCCTTGACCCTGTGCCTCATGGGAACAGTCCAGCCCGAACTGCCAAGCCAGGTCCTCCCTGGAGTGGAAACAAGCATCCTAGTACCGGTTTCGGGGTTTCACCCCTTTTCAGCCAGGATAGCTTGATTCCAGTGGCATGGAGAGCACGGGACCCACGTCTGGGCATACCCGTCCCACTCGGGGTGACAAATGCAAAAACAACAGTTGATGGACAGAATGCAGAACAATGTCATACATTCACCCCAGTACAGAGATCTGGGCCTAAATCCATCGTTTTTTGCTCACCATGCCATTCCAGTTTGAACCCAGCCATATGCAAATCAGTCTTGACCCTGTGCCTCATGGGAACAGTCCAGCCCGAACTGCCAAGCCAGGTCCTCCCTGGACTGGAAACAAGCATCCTAGGACCGGTTTCGGGGTTTCACCCATCTTCAGCCAGGATAGCTTGATTCCAGTGGCATGGAGAGCACGGGACCCACGTCTGGGCATACCCGTCCCACTCGGGGTGACAAATGCAAAAACAACAGTTGATGGACAGAATGCAGAACAATGTCATACATTCACCCCAGTACAGAGATCTGGGCCTAAATCCATCGTTTTTTGCTCACCATGCCCTTCCAGTTTGAACCCAGCCATATGCAAATCAGTCTTGACCCTATGCCTCATGGGAACAGTCCAGCCCGAACTGCCAAGCCAGGTCCTCCCTGGACTGGAAACAAGCATCCTAGGACTGGTTTCGGGGTATCACCCCTCTTCAGCCAGGATAGCTTGATTCCAGTGGCATGGAGAGCACGGGACCCACGTCTGGGCATACCCGTCCCACTCGGGGTGACAAATGCAAAAACAACAGTTGATGGACAGAATGCAGAACAATGTCATACATTCACCCCAGTACAGAGATCTGGGCCTAAATCCATCGTTTTTTTGCTCACCATGCCATTCCAGTTTGAACCCAGCCATATGCAAATCAGTCTTGACCCTGTGCCTCATGGGAACAATCCAGCCCGAACTGCCAAGCCAGGTCCTCCCTGGACTGGAAACAAGCATCCTAGGACCGGTTCCGGGGTTTCACCCATCTTCAGCCAGGATAGCTTGATTCCAGTGGCATGGAGAGCACGGGACCCACGTCTGGGCATACCCGTCCCACTCGGGGTGACAAATGCAAAAACAACAGTTGATGGACAGAATGCAGAACAATGTCATACATTCACCCCAGTACAGAGATCTGGGCCTAAATCCATCGTTTTTTTGCTCACCATGCCATTCCAGTTTGAACCCAGCCATATGCAAATCAGTCTTGACCCTGTGCCTCATGGGAACAGTCCAGCCCGAACTGCCAAGCCAGGTCCTCCCTGGACTGGAAACAAGCATCCTAGGACCGGTTTCGGGGTTTCACTCCTCTTCAGCCAGGATAGCTTGATTCCAGTGGCATGGAGAGCACGGGACCCACGTCTGGGCATACCCGTCCCACTCGGGGTGACAAATGCAAAAACAACAGTTGATGGACAGAATGCAGAACAATGTCATACATTCACCCCAGTACAGAGATCTGGGCCTAAATCCATCGTTTTTTGCTCACCATGCCATTCCAGTTTGAACCCAGCCATATGCAAATCAGTCTTGACCCTGTGCCTCATGGGAACAGTCCAGCCCGAACTGCCAGCCAGGTCCTCCCTGGACTGGAAACAAGCATCCTAGGACCGGTTTCGGGGTTTCACCCTCTTCAGCCAGGATAGCTTGATTCCAGTGGCATGGAGAGCACGGGACCCACGTCTGGGCATACCCGTCCCACTCGGGGTGACAAATGCAAAAACAACAGTTGATGGACAGAATGCAGAACAATGTCATACATTCACCCCAGTACAGAGATCTGGGCCTAAATCCATCGCTTTTTTGCTCACCATGCCATTCCAGTTTGAACCCAGCCATATGCAAATCAGTCTTGACCCTGTGCCTCATGGGAACAGTCCAGCCCGAACTGCCAAGCCAGGTCCTCCCTGGACTGGAAACAAGCATCCTAGGACCGGTTTCAGGGTTTCACCCCTCTTCAGCCAGGATAGCTTAATTCCAGAGGCATGGAGAGCACGGGACCCACATCTGGGCATACCCGTCCCACTCGGGGTGACAAATGCAAAAACAACAGTTGATGGACAGAATGCAGAACAATGTCATACATTCACCCCAGTACAGAGACCTGGGCCTAAATCCATAGTTTTTGCTCACCATGCCATTCCAGTTTGAACCCAGCCATATGCAAATCAGTCTTGACCCTGTGCCTCATGGGAACAGTCCAGCCCGAACTGCCAAGCCAGGTCCTCCCTGGACTGGAAACAAGCATCCTAGGACCGGTTTTGGGGTTTCACCCCTCTTTAGCCAGGATAGCTTGATTCCAGTGGCATGGAGAGCACGGGACCCACGTCTGGGCATACCCGTCCCACTCGGGGTGACAAATGCAAAAACAACAGTTGATGGACAGAATGCAGAACAATGTCATACATTCACTCCAGTACAGAGATCTGGGCCTAAATCCATCGGTTTTTGCTCACCATGCCATTCCAGTTTGAACCCAGCCATATGCAAATCAGTCTTGACCCTGTGCCTCATGGGAACAGTCCAGCCCGAACTGCCAAGCCAGGTCCTCCCTGGACTGGAAACAAGCATCCTAGGACCGGTTTCGGGGTTTCACCCATCTTCAGCCAGGATAGCTTGATTCCAGTGGCATGGAGAACACGAGACCCACGTCTGGGCATACCCGTCCCACTCGGGTGACAAATGCAAAAACAACAGTTGATGGACAGAATGCAGAACAATGTCATACATTCACCCCAGTACAGAGATCTGGGCCTAAATCCATCGTTTTTGCTCACCATGCCCTTCCAGTTTGAACCCAGCCATATGCAAATCAGTCTTGACCCTGTGCCTCATGGGAACAGTCCAGCCCGAACTGCCAAGCCAGGTCCTCCCTGGACTGGAAACAAGCATCCTAGGACCGGTTTCGGGGTTTCACCCCTCTTCAGCCAGGATAGCTTGATTCCAGTGGCATGGAGAGACACGGGACCCACGTCTGGGCATACCCGTCCCAGTCGGGGTGACAAATGCAAAAACAACAGTTGATGGACAGAATGCAGAACAATGTCATACATTCACCCCAGTACAGAGATCTGGGCCTAAATCCATCGTTTTTTTGCTCACCATGCCATTCCAGTTTGAACCCAGCCATATGCAAATAAGTCTTGACCCTGTGCCTCATGGGAACAGTCCAGCCCGACCTCCCAAGCCAGGTCCTCCCTGGACTGGAAACAAGAATCCTAGGACCGGTTTCGGGGTTTCACCCCTCTTCAGCCAGGATAGCTTGATTCCAGTGGCATGGAGAGCACGGGACCCACGTCTGGGCATACCCGTCCCACTCGGGTGACAAATGCAAAAACAACAGTTGATGGACAGAATGCAGAACAATGTCATACATTCACCCCAGTACAGAGATCTGGGCCTAAATACATCGTTTTTGCTCACCATGCCATTCCAGTTTGAACCCAGCCATATGCAAATCAGTCTTGACCCTGTGCCTCATGGGAACAGTCCAGCCCGAACTGCCAAGCCAGGTCCTCCCTGGACTGGAAACAAGCATCCTAGGACCGATTTCGGGTTTCACCCTCTTCAGCCAGGATAGCTTGATTCCAGTGGCATGGAGAGCACGGGCCCCACGTCTGGGCATACCCGTCCCACTCGGGGTGACAAATGCAAAAACAACAGTTGATGGACAGAATGCAGAACAATGTCATACATTCACCCCAGTACAGAGATCTGGGCCTAAATCCATCGTTTTTTGCTCACCATGCCATTCCAGTTTGAACCCAGCCATATGCAAATCAGTCTTGACCCTGTGCCTCATGGGAACAGTCCAGCCCGAACTGCCAAGCCAGGTCCTCCCTGGACTGGAAACAAGCATCTTAGGACCGGTTTCGGGTTTCACCCTCTTCAGCCAGGATAGCTTGATTCCAGTGGCATGGAGAGCACGGGACCCACGTCTGGGCATACCCGTCCCACTGGGGTGACAAATGAAAAAACAACAGTTGATGGACAGAATGCAGAACAATGTCATACATTCACCCCAGTACAGAGATCTGGGCCTAAATCCATCGTTTTTTGCTCACCATGCCATTCCAGTTTGAACCCAGCCATATGCAAATCAGTCTTGACCCTGTGCCTCATGGGAACAGTCCAGCCTGAACTGCCAAGCCAGGTCCTCCCTTGACTGGAAACAAGCATCCTAGGACCGGTTTCGGGGTTTCACCCCTCTTCAGCCAGGATAGCTTGATTCCAGTGGCATGGAGAGCACGGGACCCACGTCTGGGCATACCCGTCCCACTCGGGGTGACAAATGCAAAAACAACAGTTGATGGACAGAATGCAGAACAATGTCATACATTCACCCCAGTACAGAGATCTGGGCCTAAATCCATCGTTTTTTGCTCACCATGCCAGTCCAGTTTGAACCCAGCCATATGCAAATCAGTCTTGACCCTGTGCCTCATGGGAACAGTCCAGCCCGAACTGCCAAGCCAGGACCTCCCTGGACTGGAAACAAGCATCCTAGGACCGGTTTCGGGTTTCACCCCTCTTCAGCCAGGATAGCTTGATTCCAGTGGCATGGAGAGCACGGGACCCACATCTGGGCATACCCGTCCCACTCGGGGTGACAAATGCAAAAACA
This sequence comes from Calotriton arnoldi, assembly GCA_963921515.1. Taxonomy (NCBI): domain Eukaryota; kingdom Metazoa; phylum Chordata; class Amphibia; order Caudata; family Salamandridae; genus Calotriton; species Calotriton arnoldi. The sequence goes on along the minus strand of CAWUFW010022488.1, from coordinate 367 downwards.
ACAGTTGATGGACAGAATGCAGAACAATGTCATACATTCACCCCAGTACAGAGATCTGGGCCTAAATCCATCGTTTTTTGCTCACCATGCCATTCCAGTTTGAACCCAGCCATATGCAAATCAGTCTTGACCCTGTGCCTCATGGGAACAGTCCAGCCCGAACTGCCAAGCCAGGTCCTCCCTGGACTGGAAACAAGCATCCTAGGACCTGTTTCAGGGTTTCACCCTCTTCAGCCAGGATAGCTTAATTCCAGTGGCATGGAGAGCACGGGACCCACGTCTGGGCATACCCGTCCCACTCGGGGTGACAAATGCAAAAACAACAGTTGATGGACAGAATGCAGAACAATGTCATACATTCACCCCA
>CAWUFW010022487.1:0-94606 GCA_963921515.1 Calotriton arnoldi | reverse complement strand
AGGACCGGTTTCGGGTTTTCAGCCCTCATCAGCAAGGATAGCTTGACTCCAGTGGCATGGAGAGCACGGGACTCACGTCTGGGCATACCCGTCCCACTCGGGTGACAAATGCAAAAAGAACAATTGATGGACAGAATGCAGAACAATGTCATACATTCACCCCAGTACAGAGATCTGGGCCTAAATCCATAATTTTTTTGCTCACCATGCCATTCCAGTTTGGACCCAGCCATATGCAAATCAGTCTTGACCCTGCGCCTCAATGGGAACAGTCCAGCCTCGAACCACCAGGCCAGGTCCTCGCAGGACTGGAAACAAGCATCCTAGGACCAGTTTCGGGCTTTCAGCCCGCATCAGCCAGGATAGCTTGACTCCAGTGGCATGGAGAGCACGGGACCCACGTCTGGGCATACCCGTCCCACTCGGGGTGACAAATGCAAAAAGAATAATTGATGGACAGAATGCAGAACAATGTCCTACATTCACCCCAGTACAGAGATCTGGGCCTAAATCCATCGGTTTTTTGCTCACCCTGCCATTCCAGTTTGGACCCAGCCATATGCAAATCAGTCTTGACCCTGCGCCCAATTGGAATAGTCCAGCCTCGAACCGCCAGGCCAGGTCCTCCCTGGACTGGAAACAAGCATCCTAGGACCAGTTTCGGGCTTTCAGCCCGCATCAGCCAGGATAGCTTGACTCCAGTGGCATGGAGAGCACGGGACCCACGTCTGGGCATACCCGTCCCACTCAGGGTGACAAATGCAAAAAGAACAATTGATGGACAGAATGCAGAACAATGTCCTACATTCACCCCAGTACAGAGATCTGGGCCTAAATCCATCATTTTTTTGCTCACCATGCCATTCCTGTTTGGACCCAGCCATATGCAAATCAGTCTTGACCCTGCACCTCAATGGGAACAGTCCAGCCCGAACCGCCAGGCCAGGTCCTCCCTGGACTGGAAACAAGCATCCTAGGACCGGTTTCGGGCTTTCAGCCCTCATCAGCCAGGATAGCTTGACTCCAGTGGAATGGAGAGCACGGGACTCACATCTGGGCATACCCGTCCCACTCGGGGTGACAAATGCAAAAAGAACAATTGATGGACAGAATGCAGAACAATGTCATACATTCACCCCAGTACAGAGATCTGGGCCTAAATCCATCATTTTTTTGCTCACCATGCCATTCCAGTTTGGACCCAGCCAAATGCAAATCAGTCTTGACCCTGCGCCCAATTGGAACAGTCCAGCCTGAACCGCCAGGCCATGTCCTCCCTGGACTGGAAACAAGCATCCTAGGACCGGCTTTGGGCTTTCAGCCCTCATCAGCCAGGATAGCTTGCCTCCAGTGGCATGGAGAGCACGGGACCCACGTCTGGGCATACCCGTCCCACTCGAGGTGACAAATGCAAAAAGAACAATTGATGGGCAGAATGCAGAACAATGTCATACATTCACCCCAGTACAGAGATCTGGGCCTAAATCCATCGTTTTTTTGCTCACCATGCCATTCCAGTTTGGACCCAGCCATATGTAAATCAGTCTTGACCCTGCGCCCAATGGGAACAGTCCAGCCCGAACCGCCGGCCAGGTCCTCCCTGGACTGGAAACAAGCATCCTAGGACCGGTTTCGGGTTTTCAGCCCTCATCAGCCAGGATAGCTCGACTCCAGTGGCATGGAGAGCACGGGACCCACGTCTGGGCATACCCGTCCCACTCGGGGTGACAAATGCAAAAAGAACAATTGATGGACAGAATGCAGAACAATGTCATACATTCACCCCAGTACAGAGATCTGGGCCTAAATCCATTGTTTTTTTGCTCACCATGCCATTCCAGTTTGGACCCAGCCATATGCAAATCAGTCTTGACCCTGCCCCCAATTGGAACAGTCCAGCCTCAACCGCCAGGCCAGGTCCTCCCTGGACTGCAAACAAGCATCCTAGGACCAGTTTCGAGCTTTCAGCCCGCATCAGCAGGATAGCTTGACTCCAGTGGCATGGAGAGCACGGGACCCACGTCTGGGCATACCCGTCCCACTCAGGGTGACAAATGCAAAAAGAACAATTGATGGACAGAATGCAGAACAATGTCCTACATTCACCCCAGTACAGAGATCTGGGCCTAAATCCATCATTTTTTTGCTCACCATGCCATTCCAGATTGGACCCAGCCATATGCAAATCAGTCTTGACCCTGCGCCCAATGGGAACAGTCCAGCCCGAACCACCAGGCCAGGTCCTCCCTGGACTGGAAACAAGCATCCTAGGACCGGTTTCGGGCTTTCAGCCCTAATCAGCCAGGATAGCTTGACTCCAGTGGCATGGAGAGCACAGGACCCAAGCCTGGGCATACCCGTCCCACTCGGGGTGACAAATGCAAAAAGAACAAATGATGGACAGAATGCAGAACAATGTCATACATTCACCCCAGTACAGAGATCTGGGACTAAATCCACCGCTTTTTGCTCACCATGCAATTCCAGTTTGGACCCAGCCATATGCAAATCAGTCTTGACCCAGCGCCCAATGGGAACAGTCCAGCCCGAACCACCAGGCCAGGGCCTCCCTGGACTGGAAACAAGCATCCTAGGACTGGTTTCGGGCTTTCAGCCCTCATCAACCAGGATAGCTTGACTCCAGTGGCATGGAGAGCACGGGACCCACGTCTGGGCATACCCGTCCCACTCGGGGTGACAAATGCAAAAAGAACAATTGATGGACAGAATGCAGAACAATGTCATACATAAACCCCAGTACAGACATCTGGGCCTAAATCCATCGTTTTTTGCTCACCATGCCATTCCAGTTTGGACCCAGCCATATGCAAATCAGTCTTGACCCTGCACCCAATGGGAACAGTCCAGCCCGAACCGCCAGGCCAGGTCCTCCCTGGACTGGAAACAAGTATCCTAGGACCGGTTTCGGGTTTTCAGCCCTCATCAGCAAGGATAGCTTGACTCCAGTGGCATGGAGAGCACGGGACTCACGTCTGGGCATACCCGTCCCACTCGGGGTGACAAATGCAAAAAGAACAATTGATGGACAGAATGCAGAACAATGTCATACATTCACCCCAGTACAGAGATCTGGGCCTAAATCCATCATTTTTTTGCTCACCATGCCATTCCAGTTTGGACCCAGCCATATGCAAATCAGTCTTGACCCTGCGCCCAATGGGAACAGTCCAGCCTCAACCACCAGGCCAGGTCCTCGCAGGACTGGAAACAAGCATCCTAGGACCAGTTTCGGGCTTTCAGCCCGCATCAGCCAGGATAGCTTCACTCCAGTGGCATGGAGAGCACGGGACCCACGTCTGGGCATACCCGTCCCACTCGGGGTGACAAATGCAAAAAGAACAATTGATGGACAGAATGCAGAAAAATGTCCTACATTCACCCCAGTACAGAGATCTGGGCCTAAATCCATCGGTTTTTTGCTCACCATGCCATTCCAGTTTGGACCCAGCCATATGAAAATCAGTCTTGACCCTGCGCCCAATTGGAACAGTCCAGCCTCAACCGCCAGGCCAGGTCCTCCCTGGACTGGAAACAAGCATCCTAGGACCAGTTTCGGGCTTTCAGCCCGCATCAGCAGGATAGCTTGACTCCAGTGGCATGGAGAGCACGGGACCCACGTCTGGGCATACCCGTCCCACTCAGGGTGACAAATGCAAAAAGAACAATTGATGGACAGAATGCAGAACAATGTCCTACATTCACCCCAGTACAGAGATCTGGGCCTAAATCCATCATTTTTTTGCTCACCATGCCATTCCTGTTTGGACCCAGCCATATGCAAATCAGTCTTGACCCTGCACCCAATGGGAACAGTCCAGCCCGAACCGCCAGGCCAGGTCCTCCCTGGACTGGAAACAAGCATCCTAGGACCGGTTTCGGGCTTTCAGCCCTCATCAGACAGGATAGCTTGACTCCAGTGGAATGGAGAGCACGGGACTCACATCTGGGCATACCCGTCCCACTCGGGGTGACAAATGCAAAAAGAACAATTGATGGACAGAATGCAGAACAATGTCATACATTCACCCCAGTACAGAGATCTGGGCCTTAATCCATCGTTTTTTTGCTCACCATGCCATTCCAGTTTGGACCCAGCCATATGCAAATCAGTTTTGACCCTGCGCCCAATGGGAACAGTCCAGCCTGAACCGCCAGGCCAGGTCCTCCCTGGACTGGAAACAAGCATCCTAGGACTGGTTTCGGGCTTTCAGCCCTCATCAGCCAGGATAGCTTGACTCCAGTGGCATGGAGAGCACGGGACCCACGTCTGGGCATACCCGTCCCACTAGGGGGGACAAATGCAAAAAGAACAATTGATGGACAGAATGCAGAACAATGTCATACATTCACCCCAGTACAGAGATCTGGGCCTAAATCCATAATTTTTTTGCTCACCATGCCATTCCAGTTTGGACCCAGCCAAATGCAAATCAGTCTTGACCCTGCGCCCAATTAGAACAGTCCAGCCTGAACCGCCAGGCCAGGTCCTCCCTGGACTGGAAACAAGCATCCTAGGACCGGCTTCGGGCTTTCAGCCCTCATCAGCCAGGATAGCTTGCCTCCAGTGGCATGGAGAGCACGGGACCCACGTCTGGGCATACCCGTCCCACTCGAGGTGACAAATGCAAAAAGAACAATTGATGGACAGAATGCAGAACAATGTCATACATTCACCCCAGTACAGAGATCTGGGCCTAAATCCATTGTTTTTTTGCTCACCATGCCATTCCAGTTTGGACCCAGCCATATGCAAATCAGTCTTGACCCTGCGCCCAATTGGAACAGTCGAGCCTCAACCGCCAGGCCAGGTCCGCCCTGGACTGGAAACAAGCATCCTAGGACCAGTTTCGAGCTTTCAGCCCGCATCAGCAGGATAGCTTGACTCCAGTGGCATGGAGAGCACGGGACCCACGTCTGGGCATACCCGTCCCACTCAGGGTGACAAATGCAAAAAGAACAATTGATGGACAGAATGCAGAACAATGTCCTACATTCACCCCAGTACAGAGATCTGGGCCTAAATCCATCATTTTTTTGCTCACCATGCCATTCCTGTTTGGACCCAGCCATATGCAAATCAGTCTTGACCCTGCACCCAATGGGAACAGTCCAGCCCGAACCGCCAGGCCAGGTCCTCCCTGGACTGGAAACAAGCATCCTAGGACCGGTTTCGGGCTTTCAGCCATCATCAGCCAGGATAGCTCGACTCCAGTGGCATGGAGAGCACGGGACCCACGTCTGGGCATACCCGTCCCACTCGGGGTGACAAATGCAAAAAGAACAATTGATGGACAGAATGCAGAACAATGTCATACATTCACCCCAGTACAGAGATCTGGGCCTAAATCCATCGTTTTTTTGCTCACCATGCCATTCCAGTTTGGACCCAGCCATATGCAAATCAGTCTTGACCCTGCGCCCAATGGGAACAGTCCAGCCCGAACCGACAGACCAGGTCCTCCCTGGACTGGAAACAAGCATCCTAGGACCGGTTTCGGGCTTTCAGCCCTAATCAGGCAGGATAGCTTGACTCCAGTGGCATGGAGAGCACGGGACCCACGTCTGGGCATACCCGTCCCACTCGGGGTGACAAATGCAAAAAGAACAAATGATGGACAGAATGCAGAACAATGTCATACATTCACCCCAGTACAGAGATCTGGGCCTAAATCCATCGTTTTTTTGCTCACCATACCATTCCAGGTTGGACCCAGCCATATGCAAATCAGTCTTGACCCTGCACCCAATGGGAACAGTCCAGCCCGAACCGCCAGGCCAGGTCCTCCCTGGACTGGAAACAAGCATCCTAGGACCGGTTTCGGGCTTTCAGCCCTCATCAGCCAGGATAGCTTGACTCCAGTGGCATGGAGAGCTTGGGACCCACGTCAGGGCATACCCGTCCCACTCGGGGTGACAAATGCAAAAAGAACAATTGATGGACAGAATGCAGAACAATGTCATACATTCACCCCAGTACAGAGATCTGGGCCTAAATCTATCATTTTTTTGCTCACCATGCCATTCCAGTTTGGACCCAGCCATATGCAAATCAGTCTTGACCCTGCGCCCAATGGGAACAGTCCAGCCTCAACCGCCAGGCCAGGTCCTCGCAGGACTGGAAACAAGCATCCTAGGACCGGTTTCGCGCTTTCAGCCCGCGTCAGCCAGGATAGCTTGACTCCAGTGGCATGGAGAGCACGGGACCAACGTCTGGGCATACCCATCCCACTCGGGGTGACAAATGCAAAAAGAACAATTGATGGACAGAATGCAGAACAATGTCCTACATTCACCCCAGTACAGAGATCTGGGCCTAAATCCATCGTTTTTTGCTCACCATGCCATTCCAGTTTGGACCCAGCCATATGCAAATCAGTCTTGACCCTGCGCCCAATGGGAACAGTCCAGCCTCAACCGCCAGGCCAGGTCCTCCCTTGACTGGAAACAAGCATCCTAGGACCAGTTTCGGGCTTTCAGCCCGCATCAGCCAGGATAGCTTGACTCCAGTGGCATGGAGAGCACGGGACCCACGTCTGGGCATACCCGTCCCACTCGGGGTGACAAATGCAAAAAGAACAATTGATGGACAGAATGCAGAACAATGTCCTACATTCACCCCAGTACAGAGATCTGGGCCTAAATCCATCATTTTTTTGCTCACCATGCCATTCCAGTTTGGACCCAGCCATATGCAAATCAGTCTTGACCCTGCGCCCAATGGGAACAGTCCAGCCCGAACCGCCAGGCCAGGTCCTCCCTGGACTGGAAACAAGCATCCTAGGACCGGTTTCGGGCTTTCAGCCCTCATCAGCCAGGATAGCTTGACTCCAGTGGAATGGAGAGCTAGGGACCCACGTCTGGGCATACCCGTCCCACTCGGGGTGACAAATGCAAAAAGAACAATTGATGGACACAATGCAGAACAATTTCATACATTCACCCCAGTACAGAGATCTGGGCCTAAATCCATCGTTTTTTTGCTCACCATGCCATACCAGTTTGGACCCAGCCATATGCAAATCAGTCTTGACCCTGCGCCCAATGGGAACAGTCCAGCCTGAAGCGCCAGGCCAGGTCCTCCCTGGACTGGAAATAAGCATCCTAGGACCAGTTTCGGGCCTTCAGCCCTCATCAGCCAGGTTAGCCTGACTCCATTGGCATGGAGAGCACGGGACCCACGTCTGGGCATACCCGTCCCACTCTGGGTGACAAATGCAAAAAGAACAATTGATGGACAGAATGCAGAACAATGTCATACATTCACCCCAGTACAGAGATCTGTGCCTAAATCCATCGATTTTTGCTCACCATGCCATTCCAGTTTGGACCCAGCCATATGCAAATCAGTTTTGACCCTGCGCCCAATGGGAACAGTCCAGCCCGAACCGCCAGGCCAGGTCCTCCCTGGACTGGAAACAAGCATCCTAGGACCATTTTCGGGCTTTCAGCCCTCATCAGCCAGGATAGCTTGACTCCAGTGGCATGGAGAGCACGGGACCCACGTCTGGGCATACCCGTCCCACTCGGGGGGACAAATGCAAAAAGAACAATTGATGGACAGAATGCAGAACAATGTCATACATTCACCCCAGTACAGAGATCTGGGCCTAAATCCATCATTTTTTTGCTCACCATGCCATTCCAGTTTGGACCCAGCCATATGCAAATCAGTCTTGACCCTGCGCCCAATGGGAACAGTCCAGCCTGAACCGCCAGGCCAGGTACTCCCTGGACTGGAAACAAGCATCCTAGGACCGGTTTCGGGCTTTCAGCCCTCATCAGCCAGGATAGCTTGCCTCCAGTGGCATGGAGAGCATGGGACCCACGTCTGGGCATACCCGTCCCACTCGAGGTGACAAATGCAAAAAGAACAATTGATGGACAGAATGCAGAACAATGTCATACATTCACCCCAGTACAGAGATCTGGGCCTAAATCCATCGTTTTTTTGCTCACCATGCCATTCCAGTTTGGACCCAGCCATATGCAAATCAGTCTTGATCCTGCACCCAATGGGAACAGTCCAGCCCGCACCGCCAGGCCAGGTCCTCCCTGGACTGGAAACAAGCATCCTATGACCGGTTTCGGGCTTTCAGCCCTCATCAGCCAGGATAGCTTGACTCCAGTGGAATGGAAAGCACGGGACCCACATCTGGGCATACCCATCCCACTCGGGGTGACAAATGCAAAAAGAACAAATGTTGGACAGAATGCAGAACAATGTCATACATTCACCCCAGTACAGAGATCTGGGCCTAAATCCATCGTTTTTTTGCTCACCATGCCATTCCAGTTTGGACCCAGCCATATGCAAATCAGTCTTGACCCTTCGCCCAATGGGAACAGTCCAGCCCGAACCGCCAGGCCAGGTCCTCCCTGGACTGGAAACAAGCATCCTAGGACCGGTTTCGGGCTTTCAGCCCTAATCAGCCAGGATAGCTTGACTCCAGTGGCATGGAGAGCACAAGACCCAAGCCTGGGCATACCCGTCCCACTCGGGGTGACAAATGCAAAAAGAACAAATGATGGACAGAATGCAGAACAATGTCATACATTCACCCCAGTACAGAGATCTGGGCCTAAATCCATCGTTTTTTTGCTCACCATTCCATTCCAGTTTGGACTCAGCCATATGCAAATCAGTCTTGACCTTGCGCCCAATGGGAACAGTCCAGCCCGAACCGCCAGACCAGGTCCTCCCTGGACTGGAAACAAGCATCCTAGGAGCGGTTTCGGGCTTTCAGCCCTCATCAGCCAAGATAGCTTGTCTCCAGTGGCATGGAGAGCACGGGACCCACTTCTGGGCATACCCGTCCCACTCGGGGTGACAAATGCAAAAAGAACAATTGATGGACAGAATGCAGAACAATGTCATACATTCACCCCAGTACAGAGATCTGGGACTAAATCCACCGCTTTTTTGCTCACCATGCCATTCCAGTTTGGACCCAGCCATATGCAAATCAGTCTTGACCCAGCGCCCAATGGGAACAGTCCAGCCCGAACCACCAGGCCAGGGCCTCCCTGGACTGGAAACAAGCATCCTAGGACCGGTTTCGGGCTTTCAGCCCTCATCAACCAGGATAGCTTGACACCAGTGGCATGGAGAGCACGGGACCCACGTCTGGGCATACCCGTCCCACTCGGGGTGACAAATGCAAAAAGAACAATTGATGGACAGAATGCAGAACAATGTCCTACATTCACCCCAGTACAGAGATCTGGGCCTAAATCCATCATTTTTTTGCTCACCATGCCATTCCAGTTTGGACCCAGCCATATGCAAATCAGTCTTGACCCTGCGCCCAATGGGAACAGTCCAGCCCGAACCGCCAGGCCAGGTCCTCCCTGGACTGGAAACAAGCATCCTAGGACCGGTTTCGGGCTTTCAGCCCTCATCAGCCAGGATAGCTTGACTCCAGTGGAATGGAGAGCAAGGGACCCACGTCTGGGCATACAAGTCCCACTCGGGGTGACAAATGCAAAAAGAACAATTGATGGACACAATGCAGAACAATGTCATACATTCACCCCAGTACAGAGATCTGGGCCTAAATCCATCGTTTTTTTGCTCACCATGCCATACCAGTTTGGACCCAGCCATATGCAAATCAGTCTTGACCCTGCGCCCAATGGGAACAGTCCAGCCTGAAGCGCCAGGCCAGGTCCTCCCTGGACTGGAAATAAGCATCCTAGGACCAGTTTCGGGCCTTCAGCCCTCATCAGCCAGGATAGCTTGACTCCAGTGGAATGGAGAGCAAGGGACCCACGTCTGGGCATACCCGTCCCACTCGGGGTGACAAATGCAAAAAGAACAATTGATGGACACAATGCAGAACAATGTCATACATTCACCCCAGTACAGAGATCTGGGCCTAAATCCATCGTTTTTTTGCTCACCATGCCATACCAGTTTGGACCCAGCCATATGCAAATCAGTCTTGACCCTGCGCCCAATGGGAACAGTCCAGCCTGAAGCGCCAGGCCAGGTCCTCCCTGGACTGGAAATAAGCATCCTAGGACCAGTTTCGGGCCTTCAGCCCTCATCAGCCAGGTTAGCCTGACTCCATTGGCATGGAGAGCACGGGACCCACGTCTGGGCATACCCGTCCCACTCTGGGTGACAAATGCAAAAAGAACAATTGATGGACAGAATGCAGAACAATGTCATACATTCACCCCAGTACAGAGATCTGGGCCTAAATCCATCGATTTTTGCTCACCATGCCATTCCAGTTTGGACCCAGCCATATGCAAATCAGTTTTGACCCTGCGCCCAATGGGAACAGTCCAGCCCGAACCGCCAGGCCAGGTCCTCCCTGGACTGGAAACAAGCATCCTAGGACCAGTTTCGGGCTTTCAGCCCTCATCAGCCAGGATAGCTTGACTCCAGTGGCATGGAGAGCACGGGACCCACGTCTGGGCATACCCGTCCCACTCGGGGGGACAAATGCAAAAAGAACAATTGATGGACAGAATGCAGAACAATGTCATACATTCACCCCAGTACAGAGATCTGGGCCTAAATCCATCATTTTTTTGCTCACCATGCCATTCCAGTTTGGACCCAGCCATATGCAAATCAGTCTTGACCCTGCGCCCAATGGGAACAGTCCAGCCTGAACCGCCAGGCCAGGTCCTCCCTGGACTGGAAACAAGCATCCTAGGACCGGTTTCGGGCTTTCAGCCCTCATCAGCCAGGATAGCTTGCCTCCAGTGACATGGAGAGCACGGGACCCACGTCTGGGCATACCCGTCCCACTCGAGGTGACAAATGCAAAAAGAACAATTGATGGACAGAATGCAGAACAATGTCATACATTCACCCCAGTACAGAGATCTGGGCCTAAATCCATCGTTTTTTTGCTCACCATGCCATTCCAGTTTGGACCCAGCCATATGTAAATCAGTCTTGACCCTGCGCCCAATGGGAACAGTCCAGCCCGAACCGCCAGGCCAGGTCCTCCCTGGACTGGAAACAAGCATCCTAGGACCGGTTTCGGGCTTTCAGCCATCATCAGCCAGGATAGCTCGACTCCAGTGGCATGGAGAGCACGGGACCCACGTCTGGGCATACCCGTCCCACTCGGGGTGACAAATGCAAAAAGAACAATTGATGGACAGAATGCAGAACAATGTCATACATTCACCCCAGTACAGAGATCTGGGCCTAAATCCATCGTTTTTTTGCTCACCATGCCATTCCAGTTTGGACCCAGCCATATGCAAATCAGTCTTGATCCTGCACCCAATGGGAACAGTCCAGCCTGCACCGCCAGGCCAGGTCCTCCCTGGACTGGAAACAAGCATCCTATGACCGGTTTCGGGCTTTCAGCCCTCATCAGCCAGGATAGCTTGACTCCAGTGGAATGGAGAGCACGGGACCCATATCTGGGCATACCCATCCCACTCGGGGTGACAAATGCAAAAAGAACAAATGATGGACAGAATGCAGAACAATGTCATACATTCACCCCAGTACAGAGATCTGGGCCTAAATCCATCGTTTTTTTGCTCACCATGCCATTCCAGTTTGGACCCAGCCATATGCAAATCAGTCTTGACCCTTCGCCCAATGGGAACAGTCCAGCCCGAACCGCCAGGCCAGGTCCTCCCTGGACTGGAAACAAGCATCCTAGGACCGGTTTCGGGCTTTCAGCCCTAATCAGCCAGGATAGCTTGACTCCAGTGGCATGGAGAGCACAAGACCCAAGCCTGGGCATACCCGTCCCACTCGGGGTGACAAATGCAAAAAGAATAAATGATGGACAGAATGCAGAACAATGTCATACATTCACCCCAGTACAGAGATCTGGGCCTAAATCCATCGTTTTTTTGCTCACCATTCCATTCCAGTTTGGACTCAGCCATATGCAAATCAGTCTTGACCTTGCGCCCAATGGGAACAGTCCAGCCCGAACCGCCAGACCAGGTCCTCCCTGGACTGGAAACAAGCATCCTAGGAGCGGTTTCGGGCTTTCAGCCCTCATCAGCCAAGATAGCTTGTCTCCAGTGGCATGGAGAGCACGGGACCCACTTCTGGGCATACCCGTCCCACTCGGGGTGACAAATGCAAAAAGAACAATTGATGGACAGAATGCAGAACAATGTCATACATTCACCCCAGTACAGAGATCTGGGACTAAATCCACCGCTTTTTGCTCACCATGCCATTCCAGTTTGGACCCAGCCATATGCAAATCAGTCTTGACCCAGCGCCCAATGGGAACAGTCCAGCCCGAACCACCAGGCCAGGGCCTCCCTGGACTGGAAACAAGCATCCTAGGACCGGTTTCGGGCTTTCAGCCCTCATCAACCAGGATAGCTTGACACCAGTGGCATGGAGAGCACGGGACCCACGTCTGGGCATACCCGTCCCACTCGGGGTGACAAATGCAAAAAGAACAATTGATGGACACAATGCAGAACAATGTCATACATTCACCCCAGTACAGAGATCTGGGCCTAAATCCATCGTTTTTTTGCTCACCATGCCATTCCAGTTTGGACCCAGCCATATGCAAATCAGTCTTGACCCTGCACCCAATGGGAACAGTCCAGCCCGAACCGCCAGGCCAGGTCCTCCCTGAATGGAAACAAGCATCCTAGGACCGGTTTCGGGCTTTCAGCCCTCATCAGCCAGGATAGCTTGACTCCAGTGGCATGGAGAGCACGGGACCCATGTCTGGGCATACCCGTCCCACTCAGGGTGACAAATGCAAAAAGAACAATTGATGGACAGAATGCAGAACAATGTCATACATTCACCCCAGTACAGAGATCTGGGACTAAATCCACCGCTTTTTTGCTCACCATGCCATTCCAGTTTGGACCCAGCCATATGCAAATCAGTCTTGACCCAGCGCCCAATGGGAACAGTCCAGCCCGAACCACCAGGCCAGGGCCTCCCTGGACTGGAAACAAGCATCCTAGGACCGGTTTCGGGCTTTCAGCCCTCATCAACCAGGATAGCTTGACACCAGTGGCATGGAGAGCACGGGACCCACGTCTGGGCATACCCGTCCCACTCGGGGTGACAAATGCAAAAAGAACAATTGATGGACACAATGCAGAACAATGTCATACATTCACCCCAGTACAGAGATCTGGGCCTAAATCCATCGTTTTTTGCTCACCATGCCATTCCAGTTTGGACCCAGCCATATGCAAATCAGTCTTGACCCTGCACCCAATGGGAACAGTCCAGCCCGAACCGCCAGGCCAGGTCCTCCCTGAATGGAAACAAGCATCCTAGGACCGGTTTCGGGCTTTCAGCCCTCATCAGCCAGGATAGCTTGACTCCAGTGGCATGGAGAGCACGGGACCCATGTCTGGGCATACCCGTCCCACTCAGGGTGACAAATGCAAAAAGAACAATTGATGGACAGAATGCAGAACAATGTCATACATTCACCCCAGGACAGAGATCTGGGCCTAAATCCATCGTTTTTTTGCTCACCATGCCATTCCAGTTTGGACCCAGCCATATGCAAATCAGTCTTGACCCTGCGCCCAATGGGTACAGTCCAGCCCGAACCACCAGGCCAGGTCCTCCCTGGACTGGAAAAAAGCATCCTAGGACCGGTTTCGGGCTTTCAGCCCTCATCAGCCAGGATAGCTTGACTCCAGTGGCATGGAGAGCACAGGACCCACGTCTGGGCATACCCGTCCCACTCGGGGTGACAAATGCAAAAAGAACAATTGATGGACAGAATGCAGAACAATGTCATACATTCGCCCCAGTACAGAGATCTGAGCCTAAACCCATCGTTTTTATGCTCACCATGCCATTCCAGTTTGGACCCAGCAATATGCAAATCTGTCTTGACCCTGCGCCCCGTTCAGGCTGGACTGTTCCCATGAGGCACAGGGGCAAGACTGATTTGCATATGGCCAGGTCTAAACTGGGGTGGCATGGTGAGCAAAAGAATGATGGATTTAACCCAAATCTCTTGACTCGGGGTGAATGTTTTGATTTGTTCTGCAATCCGTCCATCAATTGTGTGTCTTTTGCTTTCTCACCCTAAGTGCACCAGGTATGCCCAGACGTGGGTCCCGGGCTCACTGTGTCACTGGAATCAAGCTATCCTGGCTGAAGAGGAGTGAAACCCCATAACCGGTCCTAGGATGCTTGTTTCTGGTCCAGGGAGGACCTGGCTTGGCAGTTCGGGCTGGACTGTTCCCATGAGGCACAGGGTCAAGACTGATTTGCATATGGCCAGGTCTAAACTGGGGTGGCATGGTGTGCAAAAGAATAATGGATTTAGATCTCTTGACTGGGGGTGAATGTTTTGATTTGTTCTTCATTCCGTCCATCAATTGTGTGTCTTTTGCTTTCTCGTCCTAAGTGCGCCAGGTATGCCCAGACGTGGGTCCTAAACTCACTGTGCCACTGGAATCAAGCTATCCTGGCTGAAGAGGGGTGAAACCCCTAAACCGGTCCTAGGATGCTTGTTTCCGGTCCAGGGAGGACCTGGCTTGGCAGTTCAGGCTGGACTGTTCCCATGAGGCACAGGGTCAAGACTGATTTGCATATGGCCAGGTCTAAACTGGGGTGGCATGGTGAGCAAAAGAGTGATGGATTTATCCCAGATCTCTTGACTGGGGGTGAATGTTTTGATTTGTTCTGTATTCCGTCCATCAATTGTGTGTCTTTTGCTTTCTCGCCCTAAGTGCACCGGGTATGCCCAGACGTGGGTCCTAAACTCATTGTGCCACTGGAATCTAGCTATCATGGCTGAAGAGGGGTAAAACCCCGAAACCGGTCCTAGGATGCTTGTTTCCGGTCCAGGGAGGACCTGGCTTGGCAGTTCGGGCTGGACTGTTCCCATGAGGCACAGGGTCAAGACTGATTTGCATATGGCTAGGTCTAAACTGGGGTGGCATGGTGAGCAAAAGAATGATGGATTTAACACACATCTCTTGACTGGGGGTGAATGTTTTGATTTGTTCTGCATTCCGTCCATCAATTGTGTGTCTTCAGGCTGTATCATGGCCAACCTTCCAAATGGAAACAGTAAAGTCTTTCTGATATTGACTCCCAGGCCGGTGACACGACCAAAAGCTGTCATGTGTCTAATCAAGAGTGGAACCGACTCCTCGGGTGAGAGGAGATGGATCAATACATTATCTGTATATAAGGACACAATGTGATTCTGCTCACCCATACGTAGACCCCAAAGCTCCAATTCCCTGCGCAATAATATCACCATTGGTTCAATAGCCAGGGAGAACAGGAGTGGCGAAACAGGACAACCTTGTTGAGTGCTCCTTACAACCGCTCATTCAACTCGCCACCCACCCAAATTAGCACCATGGGGTCCTTGCACAACAGTTGAATCCAGCTCTGGAACGCCAGGACAAAGCCCATTCCCCAGAGTACTGCCATGAGATAGCTCCAGTTGACAGATTCAAAAGTCAGTAGTTCAGTCGGCATTCCCATCTCCTGACCACCCGTGACCTCCTCCCCAATGTAGACGTAACAGGACTGGCACGTGGTCCGAGAGGAATCTCCCCAGTGATAAACCGCCTGGATCATCCCTGGGTCTACCCCTGCCACCAGCAGTCAACCTAAGCAGCTGTATGTGCCATGTGTCAGTGAATGGCATGTGAATTCCACCAATCGTGGGTGGAGTGTGCGCCAAGTATCCATTCGATGCAGGTTATCCAAAACCCAGGAGAAGGACTCAGTCATCCAGGGCTTTGTACCTGGTCGCTGCGGGTGCTGGTCCCATCTCCATCTAATATGCAATTAAAATTTCCCACCCAGAGTATGGGGGCCCCCACACTGCCCCCTAGCAATGCCTGCATGGCTCCATAAAACTGCCCATCATCAAAATTTGGGCCATAGGTATTCAGAATAGTGATGTCCTCGCCGTCAAGTGTACCGTGAAGGAACAGATAACTTCCCTCCGCATCCACCTCGCTATACATATAGCGGAGACCCAAGGAGCGCAGCTTGCCCTTGACCTATAAAAACCTTTTTCGATTGACCTGTACCTTATGAATTTAAACAGGGTGTTGGATGCTGTCTTAGTATATGGTGCTCACGTATGTAAGTTTAGCACACTGCACTAATCCAGACAACCCTTATTTTAGTGGTCTTAGACAACATTAGAATGCTCTCTAAGGGCCCGATTACGATGCGGTTAGGAAATCTATCCCGATCGAATCGGTTTGGAAATGATTTCCAACCAACTCGGATCGGGAGAATACGACCGACCGAGTATGATGCATCCGAATGCTTTCAGATACGATTTGGTTGGACTCTGATTGACTACTATGGGAGCATATGTTCCTAACCGCATTGTAATCTGGCCCTCGGTCGGGAACACACGTTCCCGATCAGATTCGGAAGGAGTAAATGCAGTTAGGAGGCCTTCCTAACCGCATCATAATCGGGCCCTAGGTGGGAATGCTTTCCTAACTGCATCCTAATTGGGCCCTAAGTGGTAGCTGTGAAGAGCAGCCTTCAGGCTTAGTCCACAAGGAGTGTAAAGCAGCTTGTTTTACCAGTACTTAATCTTATAGCATAGGTTAAGTGAAAAAGAACCACACAGTGTATTTATAAAAATAGATATTTATTATAAGACACTCACTAACACACAAAAATATCTCCTACCCGGAGATATAACACAATGCACACAATACTTTGCAAATAAAAACAGGTAAGTAGCACTCAATACACAGTGCTCGCCAGAAGGGGTCCAAACCATATACTAAAAATAGTGGGATGCGAACATCGACTAGAGTCAAGGCAGTACCCAGAAGATGTAGAAGTGCTGGGGACCCAAGGAACCACCCAAGGTAGGTTTCCAGGAACCCCACGGAGGCCGTGTGCAGAGTGGGAACACGACCGCGTACTCAATTCAAGTCAATGGGTAAGTCGTGTTTGCAATTTTAAAGAAGAAGGACCTTTCCTAGTGGACCCTGAAGACACCCCATGGAAGACAGAAGGTTAAAGAGCCACCCTGCCTGTGGATACCCTAGAAACCAGGATACCTACACCAGGGAAGCCAGGTGCATAGGTGTGAAGTGGCGTCGGAAACCGCTGTCGAACTCAAGGAAGGACTTCAGGAAAATGACGCTGCAGGAGAAGGTGAAAATGTCCGGTGGAACCCAAAGGTGGATTCAGGAAGAGATGTACCTGCAAGCAGAAGGGACAGAGTCTATGCCACTCAGGAGTGACCAGGAGGCACAGGAGACGAACGCCAACCGATGTTGGGAGATGCAGGAGAGTTGACAATGCCCTTGGAACTGCAGTTGTGTGGACCAGGCGATGCTGTGGTAGACCAGGAGTCATTCATGAGCTGTCCCACACTGGATTACGGGAGCGGAGGGGTCGGTGTCCGTCTGGAGCACCAAAAAGCCTTGGCAACCGCAAACAATCTGGCAAGCAAAAAAGGTGCAGAGTTAGGACCAGCAAGGTCCAAGGGACTCACCACAAGCAGGGGAGTCGCAGTAGGCCCTGAGCAATCAGAGGGGTCACTGGAATCAAAAAAGACCTTCGAGAGGACCCACAGGCCAGAGGCTCAGAAGTCGCAGGAGGACATCGAGCAGCTCGCCAAAGATGCAAACTCATGGTGCAAAGGATACAGTGAGGACGACAATCTTGGCTGCAGGGGAAGCTTGAGGTGGGGGCTTCTTGCAGCCCGAAGATCTCTGAGGAAGAGAGCCAACGAGCCTTGTCAACGGCAAGTCGACACGGTGCACAGGGGTTTGGTTCTGATGGTTCCGACGAGGGCTACTGGCCTCAAACTTGGTGAGACGACAGTGCAGGCCTTGAGGGAGTTGCAGAACCACAACCTGTGTTGCTGAGCCTTTCAGAGTACATGGGAGCCCAGGAGCAGCAGACCAATCAGCTTTGTTGCGGTGCCTGCAGATGCAGGGAAGTGACTCCTTCACTTCAAGGGAGATTCTTTCAGGTGTCTTGGATGTCCACAGGCCTTGGAAGGTTCCTGTATGGAGCACAGGCACAGACGTTGCAGCATACGAGCAGGATGACAAGACCAGGAGCAGCAGGAGTCTTCCCAGTTGCACTTTCGGTGCCCAGAGCAGTGTCCAGCGAAGTCCAGAGTGCCCAGACATTCGAAGATGAAGTGGTGTCTTGAGCTGAATCTTTTCCTGCGACGAATCTAGGGACCCACCCACAGGGAAGTCCTTAAGTACCCTAAGGAAAGAGTTGGGACGATTCAGGGATCCCTCCCAGAGGAGGGGCTGGACAGTGGGGAGGAGTCCCACTCCCATGTCCTTTGTCCAGTTTCGCAACAGAGCGGGAGCTAACGGCTCCCTGAACTGGTTTGAGCTGGACTATGCAAGAAGGGCACCAAGTGTGCCCTTCCAGCCGTCTCAGTGGCGCTGGCAAGCGCCCCCACCCTGCCCCAATACACTAAACCCTGACTTGGGAGGTGCTCACACCTCCCTGTGACAGGATATGTATTGTTCTGCCTTCCCGTGCTCGAGCTTGGCTCAGCAGCAGGAGGGCAGAAACATGTTTCTGGTCGGCAGGAGCCCCAGCATGCTGTACTTTTCAGGAAGACTGGTACCGGGTGCACTGAGGGCCTCCCAGAGGAGATTTACAGTGCATGGAATCATACCTCCCACGCTGTTTACGGTGTAGGGGTATGATTCCAACATGTATGATACCAAACATGACAGCGTTCATTCCAGCCAGTTTAGAGAGGGTAAACGCGTAATGATGCATGGCCACTCTATATATCGTAATGGCTGATGCACTTACAACCTGGGAGAATGGGCTCCGAAGGTTGTAGGGGTGCTGTGCTCATACAGGGGCACCCTCACACTTAGAACCGAGCACCCTGCCTTCAGGGGTGACTTATAGGTTTTAAGTGCAGTGACCTCAGATATAAGAAAACTTATATCTGTCTTAAGTGGTGCTAGCGACAGCTTACACAGGCTGCAGTGGCAGGCCTGTTGTCACAGTTTGAGTGGTCTCTCATGAGTGGCATAATGCATGCTTCAGCCCATGGGAGACCCCTGGTGTACCTATGCCCTGGGTACCTTGGTACTTTATATTAGGGACTTATAAGGGTACACCAGTAGCCAATCTGGGGTGTACCTAGGTACATACCATAGCCAATTTAGGATAGAAAGCACAGAGACTGGGGTCCTGGTTAGCAGGATCTCAGTCAGACTAGTCAGAAACAGCTTAACACCAGGGAAAAAGTGGGGGAACCATGAAAGCAGATCCTTCTTTCCTCACAGGGTAAATAGATCTCTTCTGGTCTCAAAGCAGGTGTTATCAGTTTCCCGGTCAGCACGCGGGATACAGTCTCTATCCTTATAATTAAGGATGTGCTCTATGAGGGCCTTTGGCGGCGCCCCCGACCTAGGAGGGCCACCAGCGCTCGGTGCGCCCTTTCAATGGTGAAAAAGACTGATAGTACGGTGGGCTGCAAAGTGTCCTTGATCCAGCGCTTCACAAAACTTACTGTCTCCGATCCCTCTGCCCGCTCAGGGAACCCCTACAGGTGAACATTGTTGCGGCGGGACCTCCCCTCCCCTCCGCACCCTGAGACCTGGCCTCCAACCTAGCAGTCTTTGAGATGACAGTGACCATCTGTTTCCTGAGGAAGGCAACCTCAAATTGTAGTTCCACATTGGAACCCTCTGCGGTCTGACCTTGTCTGATACCTTCCTTAGATCTACACGGAGGAGGTTGACCTCAAGAGCCACTGTATCTATTTTGCCCTCTAGTGCCACACGGGAGCCCTGAATAGCAGCTAATATCTCCACACACGAGGGCTCCCCCTCCAATGACTCTGGCACCAGATCTCCACGTTTGTCACTGTGTGGAAGGTGTTGATGTGGTATAAAGCTCCATCGTATTCCCCTGAGTGGGCCACGGATGCTTATTTCTCCCCATCCGGCTGGCTGGGAGACCTCACTCCCGGGCAGTCATCGCGTCAGTTATCCTCCACTCTGCGGCCAAGACAGCGCCATTCAGAGTCTGCACCCACCAACGGACCCCTCTGGACCTCTAGGGCCATAACCACCAGACATACACTGCCGACCAAAATCAGGCATCTGCACTGTCCAAAGAGGGCCCCCTGGGGTAAGCATAGGCTAGGTTGGGAGCACTCAAGGTAACAGCGGCAGCTGCTCAGTAACGGGGCAGGATCACTCTTCCCGTGTCCAGCAACAAGATGCAGGCGACATTAGCCCCTAACCAAAGAGGAGGCCGAGGGGGCTCCAAGTGTCCCACTGTCCCAACAAGTAGCAGTGCCCTCCTAGCGTGGCTCCCCACAAGCTGCACCAACTCTCTGCAGCGGTAAATACCTTGAATCCGATGTCCGCTTCACAGCCGCGCCTCTCCCATCACAGAAAGAGCAGCCCAGCCCACATAGAAGACCGGGCCCCCCGCTCAGCAATCTGGACATGGGGGCCCTGCGGAGGAATCAGCGGCAGGCCTGCTCAAGCAAAACGTCTACCCAGGAGGTCGGACAGAACAAAGACGGGAGTTGCCGCACCGCGTGCTGCGGACCCTCAGCGGCGCAGCATCATGGCAGTCAGCAGTGATGGGGGAAAAGGCCTGACCCCGGGTGCGATCTACCGGCCGGGTTAACCTCACCCCAATTGGAGCGAAGTCATGCAGTGCCCCAGGGAGCAGCAGGGACTGAGGAACCAGGCCGCCCTTGGCCACAATATCTCCAGCAGGCCCCGCCTGGCCTACCCTCACCACCGCAAGGCCCGCCGGCTCCCAGCTGAAACTTCCCCTCCGGAGCAGCTCCGTTGGCTAGGACTGGGCTAACCAGAAAGCAGCGGGGACCAGGAGACAAGCACTCACTCTCCAAGCCAGGGCCGGTTCTAGTATTTGCGGGGCCCTGTGCCAAAAGGGAATGAGCCAGGCCCCTCTAATTTAGATAAGTAACCCCTTGCAAGGAGACCATTCAGAGACACTGCGGGACGCTGATTGTCCTGCATTTTAGGGCCCCCACAGTTTTACCTTTTAGCCCCCAAGCAATTCTCACACCTTCAGCAGGATAGGTGTGAGAATTGCTTGTGGGCTAAAAGTTAAAACTGTGGGGGCGCTACAATGCTGGACAATGGGCGTCCCGCAGTGTCTCTGAATGGGTCTCCTTGCAATTGGGACAAGGGGAAGCATCTCCCTCCCCTAGGCCTCCAGACACCATCCCTGAGAGGCCCAGGGAGGGCTCAGGGAGGGCCCCTCCCACAGATCCGAATTGCAAGGCGACACCTTTCTTTCAGTTGCATTGACAGGGAAACAACAGGACACGAGATCGATGCGGGGCCCCATGCTGATGGGCTGAGTGCGAGGCCCTGGGCAGCTGCCCACACTGCCCATGCCTAGCGCCGGCCCTACTCCAAGCCACCCAAAGGTGCATTCAGGAAGAGATGTACCTGCAAGCAGAGGGGACAGAGTCTATGCCACTCAGGAGTGACCAGGAGGCACAGGAGATGAACGCCAACCGATGTTGGCAGATGCAGGAGAGTTGACAATGCCCTTGGAACTGCAGTTGTGTTGACCAGGCGATGCTGTGGAAGACCAGGAGCCATTCATGAGCTGTCCCACGCTGGATTATGGGAGCTGAGGGGTCGGTGTCCGTCTGGAGCACCAAAAAGCCTTGGCAACCGCAAACAATCTGTCAAGCAAAAAAGGTGCAGAGTTAGGACCAGCAAGGTCCAAGGGACTCACCACAAGCAGGAGAGTTGCAGTAGGCCCCGAGCAATCAGAGGTGCACACTGGAATCAAAGAAGACCTTCGAGAGGACCCACAGGCCAGAGGCTCAGAAGTCGCAGGAGGACATCGAGCAGCTCGCCAAAGATGCAAACTCATGGTGCAAAGGATACAGTGAGGACGACAATCTTGGCTGCAGGGGAAGCTTGAGGTGGGGGCTTCTTGCAGCCCGAAGATCTCTGAGGAAGAGAGCCAACGAGCCTTGTCAACGGCAAGTCGACACGGTGCACAGGGGTTTGGTTCCGACGGTTCCGACGAGGGATACTGGCCTCAAACTTGGTGAGACGACAGTGCAGGCCTTGAGAGAGTTGCAGAACCACCACCTGTGTTGCTGAGCCTTTCAGAGTACGTGGGAGCCCAGGAGCAGCAGACCAATCAGCTTTGTTGCGGAGCCTGCAGATGCAGGGAAGTGACTCCTTCACTTCAAGGGAGATTCTTTCAGGTGTCTTGGATGTCCACAGGCCTTGGAAGGTTCCTGTATGCAGCACAGGCACAGACGTTGCAGCATACGAGCAGGATGACAAGACCAGGAGCAGCAGGAGTCTTCCCAGTTGCACTTTCGGTGCCCAGAGCAGTGTCCAGCGAAGTCCAGAGTGCCCAGACAGTCAAAGATGAAGTGGTGTCTTGATCAGAAACATTTCCTGCAACAAATCTAGGGACCCACCCACAGGGAAGTCCTTAAGTACCCTAAGGATAGAGTTGGGACGATTCAGGGATCCCTCTCAGAGGAGGGGCTGGACAGTGGGGAGGAGTCCCACTCCCATGTCCTTTGTCCAGTTTCGCAACAGAGTGGGAGCTAATGGCTCCCTGAACTGGTTTGAGCTGGACTATGCAAGGAGGGCACCAAGTGTGCCCTTCCAGCAGTCTCAGTGGCGCTGGCAAGCACCTTCACCCTGCCCCAATACACTAAACCCTGACTGGGAGGTGCTCACACCTCCCGGTGACAGGATATGTATTGTTCTGCCTTCCCCTGCTCGAGCTTGGCTCAGCAGCAGAAGGGCAGAAACATGTCTCTGGTCGGCAGGAGCCCCAGCATGCTGTACTTTTCAGGAAGACTGGTACCGGGTGCACTGTGGGCCTCCCGGAGGAGATTTACAGTGCATGGAATCATACCTCCCATGCTGTTTACGGTGTAGGGGTATGATTCCAACATGTATGATACCAAACATGACAGGGTTCATTCCAGCCAGTTTAGAGAGGGTCATCGCGTAATGATGCATGGCCACTCTATATATCGTAATGGCTGATGCACTGGGAGAAAGGGCTCCGAAGGTTGTAGGGGTGTCCAGCTCATACAGGGGCACCCTCACACTTAGAACCGAGCACCCTGCCTTCAGGGGTGACTTATAGGTTTTAAGTGCAGTGACCTCAGATATAAGAAAACTTATATCTGTCTTAAGTGGTGCTAGCGACAGCTTAAACAGGCTGCAGTGGCAGGCCTGTTGTCACAGTTTGAGTGGTCTCTCATGAGTGGCATAATGCATGCTTCAGCCCATGGGAGACCCCTGGTGTACCTATGCCCTGGGTACCTTGGTACTTATATTAGGGACTTATAAGGGTACACCAGTAGCCAATCTGGGGTGTACCTAGGTACATACCATAGCCAATTTAGGATAGAAAGCAGAGAGACTGGGGTCCTGGTTAGCAGGATCCCAGTTAGACTAGTCAGAAACAGCTTAACACCAGGGAAAAAGTGGGGGAACCATGAAAGCAGATCCTTCTTTCCTCACAGGGTAAATCGATCTCTTCTGGTTCTCAAAGCAGGTGTTATCAGTTTCCCAGTCAGCACGCGGGATACAGTCTCTATCCTTATAATTAAGGATGCGCTCTATGAGGGCCTTTGGCAGCGCCCCCGGCCTAGGAGGGGCCACCAGCGCTCGGTGCGCCCTTTCAATGGTGAAAAAGACTGATAGTACGGTGGGATGCAAAGTGTCCTTGATCCAGCGCTTCACAAAACTTACTGTCTCCGATCCCTCTGCCCGCTCAGGGAACCCTTACAGGTGAACATTGTTGCGGCGCGACCTCCCCTCCCCTCCGCACCCTGAGCCCTGGCCTCCAA
This sequence comes from Calotriton arnoldi, assembly GCA_963921515.1. Classification (NCBI taxonomy): domain Eukaryota; kingdom Metazoa; phylum Chordata; class Amphibia; order Caudata; family Salamandridae; genus Calotriton; species Calotriton arnoldi. The sequence continues at coordinate 70,808 of CAWUFW010022487.1, read as the reverse complement.
CCTAGCAGTCTTTGAGATGACAGTGGCCATCTGTTTCCTGAGGAAGGCAACCTCAAATTGTAGTTCCACATTGGAACCCTCCGCGGCTCTGACCTTGTCTGATACCTTCCTTAGATCTACACGGAGGAGGTTGACCTCAAGAGCCACTGTCTCTATTTTGCCCTCTAGTGCCACACGGGAGCCCTGAATAGCAGCTAATATCTCATAAACAATATGATTCTACCCTGCTAATTAATTTTTTATTATTGTTATAGTGATTCTAATAATTGTGTTGAAGTGTAGTAGTGTTCCATGAAATGTCATGGAAAAACTAAATGTTTTTTAAAATACCCCTACACACTATGAATCCCATAGTATCATGCTTCATCATGGGGTCTTCCCGTCTCTCACGGGACGGGGCGTGCTACAACCTGTGGATACGCGGGAGCACTATATTAGTGAAAATTAGGCTATGTGTAGTGTGGGTAGTGAGAGTGGTAGGATCTGTGATAAATCAAAAGTTTAAAATTCCTGGCTAGTGGAAAAACACATTTTATTCACTTCCTAGCTGGAAACATTAAAAAATTAAAGGGGAGATGTGTAGAGGGTGTACTCTAATGCGATCCCCTCTACTGGGTCAACATGTTTCGTAAGCAGTCCCCACTGCTTACTCTTCAGGACCTATTTTAATCTCTACTGCACTCAAGATATATTACTTAATTTATATATGTTGTATGCCTAACTTTTGAATAAGACATGAAAAAATAAACATGTTCCACGGAGCTGTACGGAGGTATCTACAGGCGGGGGTATAGCCTCTTTCATTGATTATTTCAAGGCAACCTCCTCTTCGGTGCAAGCTCATGAAGCCTGGTTATTAATCAAAATAGCGTTTCTTGAAAACTATTAGGGGTAATTTTACCCTTTTTTTAGACATGTTTATTTTTTCATGTCTTATTCAAAAGTTAGGCATACAACATATATAAATTAAGTAATATATCTTGAGTGCAGTAGAGATTAAAATAGGTCCTGAAGAGTAAGCAGTGGGGACTGCTTACGAAACATGTCGACCCAGTAGAGGGGATCGCATTAGAGTACACCCTCTACACATCTCCCCTTTTTTAAAATTTTTAATGTTTCCAGCTAGGGAAGTGAATAAAATGTGTTTTTTCCACTAGCCAGGGAATTTTTAAACTTTTTGATTTATCACAGATCCTACCACTCTCACTACCCACACTACACATAGCCTAATTTTCACTAATATAGTGCTCCCGCGTATCCACAGGTTGTAGCACGCCCGTCCCGTAGAGAGACGGGAAGACCCCATGATGAAGCATGACACTATGGGATTCATAGTGTGTGAGGGGTATTTTAAAAAACATTTAGTTTTTCCATGACATTTCATGGAACACTACTACACTTCAACACAATTATTAGAATCACTATAACAATAATAAAAAATTCATTAGCAGGGTAGAATCATATTGTTTATGAGATAGCTTAATCAGGAGGTAGATTCTATCCCCATACCTCTTTACTCCCCCCCCCATTTGTTATTTTTCATAGCAGCTAATATCTCCACACACGAGGGCTCCCCCTCCAATGACTCTGGCACCAGATCTCCACGTTTGTCACTGTGTGGAAGGTGTTGATGTGGTATAAAGCTCCATTGTATTCCCCTGAGTGGGCCTCGGATGCTTATTTCTCCCCATCTGGCTGGCTGGCAGACCTCACTCCCGGGCAGTCATTGCGTCAGTTATCCTCCACTCTGCGGCCAAGACAGCGCCAATCAGAGTCTGCACTCACCAAGGGACCCCTCTGGACCTCTAGGGCCATAACCACCAGACAGGTACATACACTGCCGACCAAAATCAGGCATCGGCACTGTCCAAAGAGGACCCCCCCCAGGGGTAAGTATAGGCTAGGCTGGGAGTACTCAAGATAACAGCGGCCGCTGCTCAGTAACGGGGCAGGATCACTCTTCCCGTGTCCAGCAACAAGATTCAGGCGACATTAGCCCCTAACCAAAGAGGAGGCAGAGGGGGCTCCAAGGGTCCCACAGTCCCAACAAGTAGCAGTGCCCTCCTAGCGTCGCTCCCCACAAGCTGCACCAACTTTCTGCAGCGGTAAATACCTTGAATCTGATGTCTGCCTCACAGCCGCGCCTCTCCCATCACAGAAAGAGCAGCCCAGCCCACATAGAAGACCGGGCACCCCGCTCAGCAATCAGGACATGGGGGCCCTGCGGAGGAATCAGCGGCAGGCCTGCTCAAGCAAAACGTCTACCCAGGAGGTCGGACAGAACAAAGACGGGAGTTGCCGCACCACGTGCTGCGGACCCTCAGCGGCGCAGCATCATGGCAGTCAGCAGTGATGGGGGAAAAGGCCTGACCCCGGGTGCGATCTACCGGCCAGGTTAACCTCACCCCAATTGGAGGGAAGTCATGCAGTGCCCCAGGGAGCAGCAGGGACTGAGGAACCAGGCCGCCCTCAGCCACGATATCTCCAGCAGGCCCCGCCTGGCCTACCCTCACCACTGCAAGGCCCGCCGGCTCCCAGCTGAAACTTCCCCTCCGGAGCAGCTCCGTTGGCTAGGACTAGGCTAACCAGAAAGCAGCGGGGACCAGGAGACAAGCACTCAGTCTCCAAGCCAGGGCCGGTTCTAGTATTTGCGGGGCCCTGTGCCAAAAGGGAATGTGCGAGGCCCCTCTAATTTAGATAAGTAACCCCTTGCAAGGAGACCATTCAGAGACACTGCGGGACGCTGATTGTCCAGCATTTTAGCGCCCCCACAGTTTTACCTTTTAGCCCCCAAGCAATTCTCACACCTTCAGCAGGATAGGTGTGAGAATTGCTTGTGGGCTAAAAGTTAAAACTGTGGGGGCGCTAAAATGCTGGACAATGGGCGTCCCGCAGTGTCTCTGAATGGGTCTCCTTGCAATTGGGACAAGGGGAAGCATCTCCCTCCCCTAGGCCTCCAGACACCATCCCTGAGAGGCCCAGGGAGGGCCCCTCCCACAGATCCTAATTGCAAGGAGACACCTTTCTTTCAGTTGCATTGACAGGGAAACAACAGGACACGAGATCTGTGCGGGGCCCCATGCTGATGGGCTGAGTGCGAGGCCCTGGGCAGCTGCCCACACTGCCCATGCCTAGCGCCGGCCCTACTCCAAGCAATCGGGATGCGGCATAACGCAGGATTCTGCAGGATGAGGTTGGGCAGTCGCGGAGCCGCTCAGGAACGCGTCCTGTCGGCCATCTTGTGTGACCACGCCCCCGTGCAATTAAAAGTTAGTGTCACCCAGCATGTCTGTATATGGTGTGAGGGGCCTTGTCCTTGTTGCAGGGAGGGCTGGTGAGGTGGGGGTTTTATTGAAGGGCTTTTAGGGAGTTAGCCTAAACCCTTACAAGGTGGAGGATTATCTGGAGTGAACCACCAAGACATCGCGTAAATGGGGACGAATGGTGCGTTACAGCGCTGTATCCCATAAATTGCCTAAAAGGATATATTGTATAGGCTGTACTAAGAAGGAGCTCACGAAGCAGAGGCCTTTTAAGGCATGGGCAAAGTGGGCTCTGGCCCGGTGCCCCAGCCTGTCAGGGAGCCCCCCTGAGAGAGTCTTGCCATGATGACCTTGAATGTTTCTTAAACAGATTGTAGCGTTTTCCCTTAATCTATTTTTAATGTGGATAGTGTGTCAGAGTCTATTACAGACATTTTTCTGACAAATGTTGGGTTTATGTTTCATGCAACATCCATTAAAAAAGATTATTTTAGATAAAAACAGGAGCTCACATATGAGAGCTGGGAGGGGGGTCACAGAGATTGTTTCCAGTAATATTAGTGACCTGCTGCTGCAGCTGTGTTACAACACTGAAAACACACGTCACTGTCCCTGAATATTACATGTAAACACATTTAGAGTTTACACCAGGGCAGCGGCGTCACTAGGGTTGGTGTCACCCAGTGCGGTAACTCGGTAACTCATGGTGTCACCCCCTCACGACTTACCCCATGACACCATCACATGGGGTGACACCTTTCCCAAATGAGACTATTTAGTAAATAGTCTCATTTGGGAAAGGTGTCACCCCATGTGATGGTGTCACCCCGGTGCGGTCCGCACCCCCGCAACCCCCTAGTGATGCCACTGCACCAGGGTGTCTGTGCCCTGTCAGTGACCTGGCCAAAGACGGCATGAACGAGCTGAAACTAGATCATAAATTCAAAGTTATTCTGAACAAGGGCCCCCAAAATCCATTTGGCCCCGGGCCCCCAGAATCCTTAAGATGTCCCTGTCAGGAAGCACCCACCGCTGTAGGGTTTGACTGTAGACCCTGCAGCACTCTCACTCCACAGCAGGGGTTTTGAGACAGCACTCCTGCAGTCTCTGGCAGTCTGCTTTGAGACGGCAGAGCCCCAGTGGCGGCTAGTGACATTTGAAAGTGGTAAGGCTTATAGGCAGACAACCACTTTTGACTGATTGATTAGATTGCCTTTGAGATACCCTGTCAGGAAAAGTGCATCCTCTGGGGTCCTCAGCGAGGGTCTCTGGGCTGCAGAGGGGGTTGAGGGGAGACGAGTAGACAGATGAGTTAACCATTCGTCCTGTCAGCCACTGTACATCCTCCGGAGCCCTCTGGGTAGCTAGCATGGGGGGAGCCGAGTTAACCATTGGCCCTGTCAGCCACTGTACATCCTCCGGGGCCCTCTGGGTAGTTAGCATGGGGGGAGCCGAGTTAACCATTGGCCCTGTCAGCCACTGTACATCCTCCGGGGCCCTCTGCCTAGCATGGGGGGAGCCGAGTTAACCATTGGCCCTGTCAGGCACTGTACATCTGCCGGGGTCCTCGGTGAGGGGTGAAGCTCCGAGATGCAGCGGAAGCAGCGTTAACCATTAACCTGGGAGCAGTCGCCCTCACATCACCACACACATCAGATGTCCAGCGGCCTGTCCTGGCTCTGAGGGAGACAGCGCCCCATGATTGTCTCTGGGCCTTTCATACCTGTCCGACTGCTTCTGATCGTCCCTGTGGTCTGAGAGAGGGAGAGGAACCCCCTGGACCATCCATCTTCAATCATCCGGGACCTCATTTAACATCAGGCTTCGCAGGCCGTCCTTGCTGAAATGAGTACCAGCTGCTCATAGCCTCGCAGGGTGGACTCAGCATTTCATCCAGCTTGAGTAATGAGCCCCATTGTGTTGGTAACAGTCTGTATAATCAAAACGCCTAGTGATACTTCTGCTTCGACAGCGTCCCATATACACAGTTATTATTTGTATTATATTGTTGATAAATTACTAATATCTTGTTAATATCAGGAGTAGTAATATTTGTTTGCACTTTTATATAGTGCAAACTGGACCCGAAGGTACTGGAGTGCTTTATACGAGCACCAACCAGCTAGATTACACACGGACACATTTAATTTTTGTTGTTTTTTTTTTTTAGGCGTGGGGGAGATTAAGTGAATTGCCCAGAATCACAAGGTGTTGAGCCGACGCCGAGACTAAAACCTGATTTCCAAGTTCCAAAGTAGGCAGCTCTTGGCGGTACGCCACATCCTCTCCCCATTGACATAAATTAAGAAAAGTGTCTCCACGTTTAAACAAAGAGCGGGGAGTTTATTTTTAACAGTCTGTGTGCCGTCTCACTCTACACCGTCAGCAGAGGAGGCCTCACCTGGGTTAATACGGGCGAACATACACGTGGACCGCAAATATCTGTATGTTCTGCCGACTATCTAGCCAAAGACAGAGAAAACTCGCAAATATTACAGGTGCGGTCTTAGTAATCGATGCTTACACCGGAAAAGAAATGTACCCGCTAAACAGCGCGTTGTGACACTCCACACATGAGAACGAATCACGATTTATTTCAGTGTGGGGGGCTCTAATGTGATTTACAGCCCGAGCTTACGTTCCGTGCATGGAAGGTGGGCGCGTGAGGCGGCTCGTGAGTCCTTTGGAAATACTGTCTCCAAAGTGAACTTGCCCCCTCTGCAGAGGGGAGGGGTGGGGTCTAATGATAGAGCACCTGGGCTTCAGTAACAACGGTTTTAGCAAAACTAGAATATTCTATTGAGAAATCGTGAGTACAGGCCCCGCTGGGAGGAAGTTTTTGTCCTCCGCGCATGATTTTGAAAAAAGCTATTTTGCGTCCAGCTTGACTCCCCAGTAGAGCCCAGAAGGGATGGATTCCACCGCCCTTCCTGCACAGTCCGCCATGCTCACCAGGGGGTGTCTGTAGTGCTGGGCAAGGGACGTGCTCTCTTATGTTTAGTGAGTACCCCCAAAGTTACTCCACTCTACCCCCCTCCCCCAGATCCACACTGCGCGTCCGCCCCCCTCTAACTCTCTCCTCCGGACCCCGCCCTTTGCTGCACTTCTAAACTGACTCATTTCCGCGGTGGCGCTGGTACTGCTAGCGCTGCATGAAAAGAGGACCTGTGGTTAACGAGGCGCTGTGTGCACGGGGGCAGCGCGGCAGGATATGTCTGTCTGCAGGCAGGGGCCAGCTGCCTGTACCCGGGACCCAGACCCGGGAGAGACACCCTGGACCCAGGAGAGACACTCTGACCCAGGAGAGACACCCTGGACCCAGGAGGAGAGACACCCTGACCCAGGAGAGACACCCAGACCCAGGAGGAGAGACACTCTGACCCAGGAGAGACACTCTGACCCAGGAGAGACACCCTGGACCCAGGAGGAGAGACACTCTGACCCAGGAGAGACACCCTGGACCCAGGAGGAGAGGCACCCTGACCCAGCAGAGGAACCGGAGTCCGGACACATAGTGGGGTGAGCGCTTCAAACAACCATGAACATTACCGGAAGCCTCTGGGTTGCTCTTCAGAAATTTGAATATTATTCAGAAACGGTTTTCCAGTTTTGATGCTCTAATAAATCCTGTCGCTGGTTATTCGCTTCCTATTGGGCTCCGACCAGATGACGTGCATTATCTGTTTACTTCTCACATTACAATCACATTGTTTAATTTCAAGTGCGCAGAAAAAACGTAGCGCTGCGGTGGCTGATTGTCAATGTCTCACTAAAGGCCACGTGTGAAAGGGGGTACAGGCAGCTGTGCTCAACTCTGAACCCCAATCCCAACTACTGCCGTTTCATATTCGAGGGGCAGCTTTGGGAATGTGACGTCACTCATGACGTGTCCTGTTATTAGCACCTAGGAGAAACCGCACTTGTGAACTGCTCACCAGGGCACATGGTGCACAGCTGTTTATTAACACTTCGGATGCAGGGTTATTTTTTATTTAATATTTGGCTTCTCTGCTCCCATTGACGCTGTTAATAGCGGGTTTGCCCTTTTAGTTTCACTGCTATTTTAACCGAGGAAGCTATTTTTTTCTGCTTATGCGCTCTTTATACATTTACATTTATATACTGTTTTAAAACAGTATGTGACTGCGGGGTGTGTGCTCTCAAACAGGATGGTAATGAAAAATAAAGTACAAAATACATCTAATATTAGTGAAGGCTGGACAGGCCTTTCATCCCACTGGGCATTTCCCCGCAGTCCGGTTCATTTACGGCATCTGGGGTTAGATGGATGCATTTTCCTGCAGATATCTGCATTGCTGCACTGAAATGCATTAGTCATGCATTAAAGCGCCGCGGTGACCATGAGGCGCTCAAGGCTGCCTGGCTGCATTTCACCGAAGGAGCCAGGGCGGTGCTTGACTTGTAGCGCTGAGCTGCTCTCTGGTGCACCTTGCAGCGCTAGGCTGCTGCAGAGCCTCTCTTTCAAATTCTGTCACCCTTGACCCTGCCTGGCTTGGAGGACAGTAGGTTGGTGATCTTTCATTTCAGGGATTTGACACATTTAAATATCTTTTTAAAGCTTCTCGTTGCTCAATGGGCGTCATATCCGATATTACTCTGTTTCCATTCACTTCATAGCTTGGTTTTAATTACGAGAAAGTGTCACTCTAAGTGTCACTCATTTGATTGTTGAAAGTCACTCATAAGTACACAGAAATCATGGAAGTGTCACACATGTGCAATCTAAAAGCTTGGCAGCTCTGTGTGACCCTCTTGGTTTGAGTCGGTGAATATGACGTGGCTTCTGTTTTGCTGACCCTGTTTTTTGTGAGACAATGTCAGCTGCACGTGCATCTGTTGGACTGTCTCGTGAGAAGTGTTGGTACCACTGCCTTTGGGAAAACTGAAGTCAGCTTCCAGAAATGATACCTAATTAGGTTCTGGGATAATTGTATTGTTTGCACGGTGAGGTCCCCTGTCAATCAAGTTGACTGGGTGCCAAACGTTCTTTGGGTTACGATCTCAGCTTGTGTGGAATAGTTTTACTCCAAAGTTGTTCCTGTCTCGCCTTTTTTTCCTCTGAGAGGATTTTTTTTATATACGGCCCTAATCGGATAAGAAATGGTAAGAGTGGCCCAGTGCTCTTTCACATCTCTTCCTGTGCCCCTGGTCATAAAACTGTGACTGCCCATTGTGCATGTGCAGTGAGGGGTGCAACAAGCACCCCAGCAGCAGCCCCTGAGGTGCAGGAGAACGAGGCAGGGGCCCGAGGGAGGCGGTGCTGCTGGATATGGAAGGTGAGCTCTGAGCAGGCAGCAGAGATCAGAAGCCGCGCTGTGTTTGCTTATCTGCAGGACTCAGCATCTTTCAATGTAAGTGTGGCCTGTCCCATTCCAAGATTGTGCCGGGAGAAGCTTTCAATGGCAGCATCTGCTTCCTGGAGGCCTGTATGGCGACCATCCTTAAACAGGATAATTTGTGCCGTAACTCATTCAGTCCGCTCTCTATCTCACTCACTTCTGTTCTCGGCTCGAGATGCAAGAAAGGAAGTTCACATAAATGGTGAAAGCAGGGCCAGGCCCATTACCTATCCTGACTTCCTGCCAGCGGGGGTAGTGTCAGCAGCTGTAATGCCTGGGGGGGGGCGAGTGTTCATGCGCACTGTCGTACAGATGCGCGGGGGGCTCAAGCGTCTAAGCCTCCCTTCCGTGGCGCAGCAACCGACACTATCTCTTGGCCTAATAAGTCAATGAGCGGGATTCAGGCCTCCTTCGCGCTCCAGCGAGTTACAAATTATGGCGCCCAGCTGCCTCCTCCGTGGCACTAAGAATGCAGGGTTTGCTATGGAGGCGGGGAGGCCAGAGTTCACTGCTCCCGCTCACTCTGCAGGAAGCACGAAGACCCCGGGAGCAGGCCCGACCTACCGCCTCGAGTGCTCCCACCGAGGCCCCCTCCTCACCTCAGCGGCTGTTGCAACAGTGCCGACTCTTCGGACCTGGGATACGCGTACTCTGCCCCTCAGCACAGGATGTGTTTTGTTGTCGTGCTGCGCAGCGTGGCCTTCACATTGGGCAAAGCCACGGATTCAATTGCTGACGTTCGCCCGGCGCCTCATAAGCGGCTCCTCCTCCCGCCGCGGCCAAACAATCCCGGACGTGTTCTCGGCTTCCCCTAGGGTGTTTTTGTCCGGGATCGAGACAGCATGCGATCCGCTGCCTCTACGGCCCTCAGATCTTGCGGTCGTTGCCCTGGATTTGTGGCGTAGGATGCGATTAATGCATTTTATAGTGCCCGGGCGACACGAGCCTCGCTGGTGTGCGGCTATCTTGGTCGCACGCCACCTAGCGCCCCTGGTGACGTATAGTAGAACATCGTCAGCCTAGAGGGAGACGTGCTCCTCCCAACCTCCAGCAGACCTAATTCCCTGTATTAGGGAGTCTCGGAGAAGTCAGGCCGCAAGTGGTTCGAGTACCAGTGCAAAATTCATGGGTGAAAGAGGGCACCCCTGTCGATTTCCCTTTTTCAGGGCAAAAACATGGGACTCCACCCCATTGACTCACGCCCGGGTCAGGGGGGCCTTATATAGATGATTGACCCGCCCACGGAATTTCGGCCCCACGCCCATCCTGGCCAGTGTGGAAAAATATATATGGCCATTCTATACTTTCAAATGCCATGTGGCATCCAAAGCCATCACCACTGCCTGCTCCACTCGGGTGACCCAGTCATATGGAGTGCTTCGTATAGGCATCTCAGTTTGAGGCGGGTGTTCCTATGTGGCATAATACCTGACTGGTCGGGTGTACGATGGAGGTGATGACTTTACGGATCCTGGTTGCCAGGACCTTCGCCAGCACCTCAGCCTCTACATTTAATAAGGATATGGGCCTGTAGGAACCACAATCCGCCAGAGGTTTTCTTTTTCTGTGTAGGACCACAATAGTCGCGATCAGTTGGTCCTCCGGCAGGCAGCCCTCTTCGCATGCCGGCCTGAACATATCCAGCAGTGTTTTGGCCACTTTATCCACCAGCTCCTTTACAGCTCTATGGGCAGGCCATTGGGCCTAAAAGCCTTTCCAGACTGGAGTTCACATATAGCCACTGTCAACTCCTCTTCCATCAGATCAGACTCTAAAGCCTCCTTCGCCTCCCCAGAGAGCGTCTGAAGGGCATTATGCTTTAGGAAGTCCACACAATCGACATCAGTCTTGGCCGCCGTGGGGGTATACAGTTCCTCCTAATAGGCAGCAGAGGTGTCTGCTATGGCTGCACTGGTCGTCTGCAGCACGCCAGCTCCGTCTAGTATCTCCATTACCCAGGAGCAATCTTTGTAGCTCCTATCCAACCAGGTCAATAACTTATGTCCCCTATGTCGTACAGCCAACGATGTGTCACCAATGCATGACTCCATGCCGCATTTTCTGCCAGGGCCCGTAGGTCCTGCTGGCAAAGGTATAATTGGTGGCAGAGGGCCATCGTCCTCTTAGCTAATGTCCTGATCTCTATGGTTACTATATCCCTCTCTATGGCCTCACATTCTAGCTTAGTTTCCTTCTTCTTGCCCCATCACAGCTTGAGCCTGACCCCATATAAAACTGCTTTAAACACTTCGCGTAGGACACAGGCTGATTTCACCGTCTTTTATTCTCCTGAAAGTACAGGTCTGTAGCTATCCCTAGTTTGTTTTTTATACCCCTGTCCCGGATATACCATGGGTCTAGTATTGGGGTTAGTGCAGTGCCTCGTACGGGCCCACCCAGTAGGGCCCAGTGGGAGGGAAATGTGGAAAAAGAAGCGAGGAGGCTGAAGGTGTTTCTTAATGATGGTGTTATTTTATTGTTATGACAGTTTAAGGGGTTGTTTGGATGTTTTAATCGCCACGGAAACAGTCTCTTTCAACTTTTTTTCTTCTCTCTCCATTTAGGACGTCCACGTCACCCAGGAGGATGTCACCCGGAGGATCGAAGTAAAAGAACAAGAGGGCAGTGGTAAGTAAATGTACTACCTTTAGACGTTGTCAGGATAGGTACCTTCACCACACTAGTGAGACTGTGTGAGCCATGACTATTTGTAATTTAGTGAAAACAAGATTAAGGTGGGAGGAGAGCAAATAAGGATGAAGGGGGAGGAAAAGCCTCCAAAATGTATTATTCCTCTAGTTGCCCCCTATTTCTTCTTGGGATTTGACTTGTTTGGGAGAAAATAAAATCATTTATCAACAAATAGAGAGAAAGGGTTTTTAAAGGGAAACACTCCCAGTCCCCTTGGGATAAATACAACAACAATAGAGGGAGTATACCCCACAATATCACAAATGATACGATGAGATAAGCAAGGAGGGAGAACAAGAGAAGTGAAGTGAAAAAAGGAAAATGATTATTCCTTTTAAAAGACCCCTCACTCACCACTAGTTGGTGACATGCTTCATCATTGGGGTCCCACCCGAGTGGCCGAATGCCACCCGGGGGTGCTTCAACGCCTGATTACAGCGGAGCAGGTTGTTTTTGGTGATTGTGGTGAAAGAGTGAGAGAATCAAGTGCGAATTAAAATTGTCTTTATTGTTCCCTAAATTTTTAATGCGGAACAATAAGGCAAGGTTAAAAATAGTGTGTGATGCCTATGTAGGTATTATAGACCTAGGGCATCAGGGTGTTACTAGTGAAAAAGAAATATTAATTTGGTCAACATGTTTCAGCCTTATCGTGACAGTGCTAGACTTTCGTCAGGACCTTTTTTGTAACTCGAGGGGTATGCACTTGCTAAGGTGCACCCGTCTCTGGGTTACTCTGAAACATACCGCGTACTCACGATATGTGGACCTTTCAGCTTTATGTGAAAGGAAGAATGAACTAGGAATTAAGTTCTACAATGCCCCATGGCAGCCGTGGGAGGGGCGTAGGATGTAGTCACACATTCGTCAAACCAATACGCCCGCTATCCTACCTAGGAGAAACGCCACATGGAGACCCGAGTATACTCCATCTATTGTTGTTGAAAATAAAATCATACCAGGTGGGTTGTAACCATCTTTGGTATTTAGTTGCTAGACATCTCTAGTTGTCTGCAGAACTGACAACTGTTTCTGGTCCCGTCCTTTATACAAGTATACCTTTTCTCCGGCGGTACTAACAAAAAGATTTAAGTATTGGTTTCCTTACGAAGAAATTAAGGTCAGCACATGCACATGCCCCAGGTATAAAAGCAAACGCTGAAATGCAGGTGAAAGTAATAATCAAATAAAAAAAAAACAGATAACGTTCCCGTCTCTATTTTACCGTAATCAACCTGACCCAACCCCGTTCAGTGTTCTCCCTGACCCACGTACCGCATCTGCCGCAACTCTCCTGAGTTGCGGCGGCTTTTGAGTGTCCTCTGTAGGTGTCCACCACTCCTCACTCCATTTGTCGAGGGTCTCGTCGGGTCCCGCGACTTTGGTCCTTGGTTTGCCTGGGCAGTTGCTCCTTGAACTCTCCGGCTAATCGCACACAGATTACTTGCTCTCCAAGTCTTCCGGGTTCCTCTTGCCACTCCCAAGATCCTCGTCTTCCATCCTCTCCCCTCCGTGACTGATCGTCTCCTTTTCTCCACCTTGTGGACTTCTTGATTGGCTCCCTGACTCCTCTGCTCCTCCTCCCGCCTGCGTATTACAAGGATAGTCCCTTTTTAGGTTTATGAGCTCTGTTTCTTCTTTTCTTTTTTTCCAGGTTTCTTGGAACCGACTGGATGGCATCGAGAGAGGCGACGATAAATTAGGAGGTAAGAAGGAGGGGTCACTTTTTTTGACACCAAAGTGACCTCCTAACAGATGGCTATGTGCCAAAAATAAAACCTTTTCCCTGAACAACTGTGGCACTAATAGTTGTAAAGGTTGAGTTTTCTCTCCTTTTCTATATAATAACCCCTTCTGTGAATAGAATTGCGTACCTATTTAATTAGGATTTTCTGTTTCATTAGCTCTGTTCCACGCCTCGCGTAGTGTTGGGTCCTCTCTCTGAGCTGTATGAAAACTCAGTTCATATTCCCATATAATATCATTATTGGAACTAGATAAAGCTACTCAGAATAACTTTTTCTTCTTTTCCCTTCTCTGTTTTCGGCTTTTCCGGGGTTTCCCTGGTGGCCATTTATGATCTTGGAGTTGTGAAAAAGGATCAGCTTCTTCTTTCCACTTATCCTGAACTAGGCTGTCCAGGTGGGGATAATCGTTGCCTACTAGTAAAGGTTCAGGCAGCCGTGGAAACAATCCAACACTCAAGGGAACTGGTGGAGTTTAAGGTTGATGTTGGACACACACCTCCGTGGTGGGATACTGTTTACTGTATGCATGGACGCCCTGGATGTTGACAACCCCTGACGTGTGGGTTACACTTCCGGGAACAGCTTGGGGTCTCATAACACTTTGTAAACAGCCTGTGTCGATCAATGCTGTCTGGTGTTCCCCATTGACCAATAATTGACAATGATAAGGAGGCTTATCCCCTGACCGCACACAATAAAGAGATCTGGTAAGTCCCACATCCATGGGTTGTTCCTTTTGGGGGCAAAAAGGAGCAATGTGTCCAAACACTGGGGCCCCAGAGTAGGAGGAGGAGGAGGAGGTACAGCCAGGGGTCCTGGCATTAAAGTTACTGTTTCTGACTTTCTAGGGGGAAGGGTTTTCTGAGTTTTCAGCAAATTTCCCCCAGGATGTCTCCAAGTACTTTCCTCTCGAACTTTTTGTAATTCTTGAGCTCTGCTATAGGCGCTTGCCATTTCTACAGCTCTGTCTAAGGTGAGATGAGTATGTCTGCAAACCAATCTCTGAATGGGAGGGTGTAATGACGTAAGGTATTGTTCTAAATACATTTCCTCCATTATATCTTCTTTGGAAGAGGTGAGCGGTTTTAGCCACCGATCTGTCATATCTTGCACTCTATAATATAGGGCTCCAGGAGTTTCTTGTGGGTCTTCCTTAATTTGTCTGAGTCTTATTCTATACGTTTCCTCATCCATCCCCATTCTTTTCAAAATACTCTTCTTGATTACATCGTATAGGGTGGTTCCTAGAGGATTGGCAGCTTGATATGCGGCCTGGAGGTCACCAGAAAGGAGTGGACCTAAATATTGTCCCCATCTGTCCATGGGCCATGCTGCAGCTCTTGCCATTCTTTCAAAATTAGAGACAAAAAAATCAGGATCCTTCCCTGTGACATATGTCTGCATAAACACTGAGGGCAGAGTCTCATGGCTCCTATGTTAACCGAGGGTCTCAGCCAGTTTCCTTATAACAGTCTCCTGGGTTTGACTTTGCTCTATTAAAGCTTTATGTAGCTTTTCTCTGTCTTTTTCGGCCACCGCCAGGAATTTAATCCATTATTTTTTCAAATTTTTCTTGACTTTCCACCACTTTGGAATCTACTGCCTCCATTTACTCTGATCCCACTTCTGACACCAACTGTGGGAGAGATGGTCGGAAAAACAAGCGAGGAGGCTGAAGGTGTTATTTAATGATGGCGTATTTTGTTGTTATAACAGTTTAAGGGGTTGTCTGGATGTTTTAATCGCCAAGGAAACAGTCTCTTTCAACTTTTCTTTCTTCTCTCTCCTTTTAGGTCATCCACGTCGCCCAGGAGGGTGTCACCGGGAGGATCGAATAAAAGAACAAAAGGGCAGCGGTAAGTAAATGTACTTTGTTTAGACTTTTGTCAGGATAGGTACCTTCACCACACCTGTGAGACTGTGTGAGCCATGACTATTTGTAATATAGTGAAAACAAGGTTATGGTGGGAGGAAAGTAAAAAGGATGAAGGGGGAAAGAAAAGTCTTCAAAATTAATTATTCAACTAGTTGTCTACTTTCCTTACTTCGTCTTGGGATTCTACTCGTTTGGGAGAAAATAAAATCCTACCAGGTGGGTTGTAACCATCTTTGGTATTTAGTTACTAGACAGCTCTAGTTGTCTGCAGTACAGACAACTGTTTCTGGTCCCGCCCTTTATACAAGTATACCTTTTCTGCGGCGGTACTAACAAAAAGATTTAAGTCTTGGTGTCTTTAAGAAGAAATTAAGGTCAGCACATTCACAGCGCGTAGGGGCAAGATGGCGGACACACCCGTGTCCGAGTGAGGCAGGTTAAGAATGCTCTCCGCTACTTAACCTCCCTACTTCTCTAGCTGTTGAAGCTGTCGAAGGGAAGCCTTTCGCGGAACGTGGATCAAAGTACCCGGTGATGCTTGTATTATTGATACATTTGTATCAACAAGGACGCCGGCGTGTTTGGAATCTTTCGGCTCACCGTGGAGATTGGCAGAGCAGGGCTGCGGTTGGCGCCCAGTATCGAGTGGAGAGAATCGCGGCTCAGGCTGAGCAGACTTGGGACCTTCTGGAAGACCTGGGCTGGAGTAGGATGGGTCCCAAGAACGCCAGTGTCAACGTGAAGGGCTCAAAGACTCGGGCAGCAGCAGCCGCTGCTGCTACAGTGCCTGCTCCTGACGTCCTTGGAGCCCCCTGGTGTTTTGCTGAAGAGTCCGATTTCCTCTCCGGGGCTATCCGGATTAATGATGTTGCTGGGGCCAATGTAAAGATTCCTGGGATATTAAAAAAAAAAACGCCAGCTAAAGGTAAGACCCTGGCTGCTGAGCAAGTGAAGAGTGTAACAGCCACCCTGCAAGCTGACAAATCGCATGATAAGGTCTGTGGCACACCTGAATTAGTAACCAATATTTCCGTGCCTTTGACAAGCCTGAACACATCTTCTGTGTCTAAAGAACTGGAAACTGTGCAAGAATTGGGAGAAGTTGAGGCGGGTAATACGTGCGTGGATGAAGTGTTAGAAATTGCTGAAGAGAATGTTGCCTCCCCCCAGTTGACATTTGGGGGTCTAATTAATTCCCAGAGTGTCCTATCTGTAACAATGGCTAATAATGCGAGCCTTGGCGAAATACATCAGGGGTCTGTGACCAGCAGTGAAAGATCCACCAGAGAAGTGATAAAAGAGGCGGACTCCGGGGATTCCGGTGGAAATTTTTATTCTATGTCAGATGTATCTAATACTTCTGAGATTGAGAGTGTTGAAGGTGACTGGGCAGATGATGGAAGTCTGACCAGCCCAGCTCCACCGGATGAAGAGGAAAACACTTTGCTAACTTCTGGGGAAAGAAGTACTGTGCGAAAGGTAAAGGAAGCAAAGGATTTATCTAACTCACTGCCTAGGGATGGACCTGGTGACGATGGGTCCCCTACGCTGAATCATACTTTTGTACCCCATCTCCGGGGGCTGAGTGACAATAGGGGGGGCTCTGCTGGTGTACATGGAGGAACTATATATCCTGGTGAACTCATAGAGAATGAGGTTACTTTAGCCACTATATATCAAGCTATAATGTCACATCACGAGGAGACAAAAGCAGAAGGCCTGCGGATGCAGGGTGCAGTCCGCAAGCTCCAGAATATGGTCTGTCGCGTTGTTAAGACTTGCACGGAGATGTCGGCCAGGATTGGGGAAGCGGAGGGCAGAATCTCCCTAATTGAGGATGAAATTGTGCAGCAGAAAACGGATGTATCCTCCTTACACTCTCTTCGGGACGATATAAATTGGAAACTAACTGATTTAGAAAACAGATCAAGGAGGAACAATTTGCGAGTACTAGGCGTGCCGGAAGGAATGGAAGGGAAAGACATTCGTCAATTTATTATCGACCTGTTCTCGGAAGCCTTTCCTGAACTGCATCAATGGAACTGGGAACCTGAGCTGCAGCGGGTCCATAGATTTCCTTTCCATATGCGGGGTGGCACTAGCCATATTGATTTGTTTAAATAATTTTTTACTCCGTGAGTCTTTGTACGACTTAGCAAGGCCAGACCGTAAGAGAAGAGGGAAGGGATGTGATTTCTTTGTACGCCATGATTACTGTCAAGCCACAGTTCAGCAGAGGTGGCATTTGCGTCAATTGATTCCGCTGTTTCAAGCAAAAGGGGCACAGGCCTATTTACTAAATCCTTCAAAGCTTAAAATTATCTATAAGGATAAAACGCTATTTTTCATTTCTGATATTTCTGCTAAGGATTTTCTGGGCACAATTTAGGGGGATGGTTGTAGTATAGGCAATTTAGGCAATTTAGACAGATTTCCTTTTTCCTTTTCTCTCTTTTTTTTATTTATGCCGGGGGGCTGGGGGGGCTAGTGGAGGGCATTCAACCCTTTCTCTCCATCGCAAATAGGGACCATTCAGTCCCTTTGCCTCATTTGGGTGGGTGTATGGGTGGGGAGGGTGGGTTCTGGGGGTGATAAGGGTGGTGAGGGTGGGTGGGGTGGTGGGGCAAGGAATAGTATAGATGGGTTTTTGTATTGGAGCCGCAGCAAGGAGTGGGCGAATGAAGGTTGCACAAATGTATTACTTGTTTCATTATTATTAGGAAGTCTGGTGGTAAGGGAATGGTTAAGTGACTCAGTTATGTTAAAATGCTCTTTGTTTGAGGATGGGTAAGTTTTCTATTTGTACATGGAATATATGTGGCCTGAATGATAGGAAAAAAAGAGGGATTATGGCCCAGATTCTTAAATCAATGAGGGTGGACTTGCTTTGTGTACAGGAGACTCATATTGCATGGAATAATAGGAGGTGGTTAAAGGATTTGGGCTTGGACCTTGTGGGCTGTACACGTCAAGGGTCAACAACGAGAGGGGTGGCAATCTTGAAAAGATTTGGGTGGGGGGAGTGTAAGCGTGTAAAAGAAGATCTTTATGGCCGATGGGTGATCATTGAGTTATTGATAGAGGGTCTTCTTACGACTATTTGTTCAATTTACGGTCCGAATTTAGATGACCCTGAAATGATGAACGAGCTTAGTATTGAGCTAGCCGAGTGGCCATCTCCTTTGATTTTATGTGGGGACTTCAATCTCCATTTAGCAGGGAATGTCGATATATCCGGCAACCATTTTTATGACGGGAAGAAAAATAAAGTCTTTAATGCTACCAGGGGTTTTGTTAAGGAATTTGGGCTGGTAGATGTATGGTGGTTGAAAGGAAAGGGTGCCCCTGGGAATACCTTCTACTCCGCACCTCATCGAAAGCATGTGCGTTTAGACTATTTTTTTGTAACTGCTGAGTTTGCTAGTAAAGCCAGGATTGATATCCAACCTAAAATAATTTCTGATCATAATCCTATTATGTTAGAATTAGAAATTAGTTATAGATCTTCCATAAGGGCTTGGACTTTTGAACGTAAGTTATTGACTGACTCCGCCTATTGTGAACAAATGCGTAAATGGATAGTGGAATTTTTTTAAAATAATCGCGGGTCTGCCTCTGTCCACATGGTGTGGGATGCCTTTAAGTCAGGTGTTCGTGGGGAGACGTTAAGCTATTCTGTCAATAAACAACGCAAACTACGGGTAGAATGTTTGGACGAAATGAATAAATTGCGGCTGTTAGAAAATGAGTTTATGGTGGCAGTTAGCAATGGCCTGGACTCTGAACAAATTTCAAGCGATTTGGCTATTCAAAAAACGAGGCTTTATCAAAATTTTGCTACAAAGCTGGCAGCGCAAATCGCAGTATATAGTTCCGAGATATATGAGGTGGGTGAAAACTCTGGCCGAATACTGGCTAAAAGACTACACCAAAAAGAGGTTGCCAAAAGTATAAATAATATTCAGGATGAGCTGGGGCAAATTCGGGACAAGTCAGCCGAAGTGATAGAGGTATTCGGCAAATTTTATAGTGAATTGTATACGAATGAGGATATTTTGGGAGTTGAAGATAAAGTAGCGGAGTTTTGTGGCGATATCGTAATTCCTAAGGTGACACATGAGCAAATGGAAAAATTAGACCTTGATATTACTTGGGAGGAAGTGGAGGCAGCAATTACATCATTGGCTGTCGGCAAGGCGGTGGGGCCGGATGGCATTCCGCTTGAATTTTACAGAACTTTCCGGCATGTGCTGAAAGAGGAAGTCATGTCGATCTTTTTGTCTGCACAAAAGGGGATTGCGCCACTGTCCTGGCGGAAATCCATTATCACGGTTTTAAAAAAAAAAGACAAGCCTGCCCTATTGCCGTCATCCTACAGACCCATCTCGCTAATTAACTCTGATAGCAAAGTTTATTCTAAAATACTAGCAACACGTCTATCGGGGATCATTTCTACGTTGGTTTCACGATTCCAACATGGATTTATTCCTGGGCGCAATACCGCAGATCATGTTCGGCGCTTAATATCATTCGTGGATTGGGCACAAGAAACCAATTCTACAATGGGGATAACCCTGTTGGATGCCGAGAAGGCATTCAACAGGGTTTCCTGGCCTTATATGTGGGAGGTTTTAAGGCTGAAGGGCTTCGGCCCTGTGATTCGGCAGGCGCTGCAGTCATTATATGTGCTTCCAGTAGCCTGTATTCGAATAGCTGGCCAGGAGTCGGGCTTATTTACAATTAGTCGTGGCACACGGCAAGGATGTCCGTGTTCACCTTTATTATTTGCTTTATATATTGATTTTTTTTCTGGATAAGTTAAATCAGGCTATTGACATTAAACCGGTCCAATTGGGGCATATTGATTATAGAGCTCTGGCATACGCGGATGATATTGTTGTTGTTACCAGAGACATTGTCACCGCAATACCGGTAATCGACGGATTGGCATTTAAATTTGGGTTCTTTTCGGGCTACAAGTTAAATATCTCCAAAACACAGATTCTTTTTATTGGTGGGGAACCTCCTGATAATATAACAACTGTTTCTGAAATCACTTATTTAGGAATTAAGATTTCTTTACCAATCAGTAAGATCCCAGAGCTAAATATGAATCCTGCGCTCATCCAAGTGAACTCAATGCTGGAGAGGATGGATCATTTGCACTTATCCCTTTATGGAAGATCTAATGTTTTAAAAATGCTAGTTCTGCCTAAGTTTCTTTATATGTTTAGAACAATACCACTTGAATTTCCAGTTTTGTGTTTTAAGAGGCTAGAGAGGCTCAGTTCTAGATTCTTGGGGGGCTATAAACGTCAGAGAAGGGCCTATAAAAAGATGGTATTGCCGAAAAATCGTGGTGGCTGGGGTATGCCTTATTTTATGTTTTATTATTGGGCAGCGGCTTTGCAATTCATTAGTCCTTTGGTAGTGGGGGATCGGGCTAAGATTTTGTCTTGTCATAGTCCTCCAATCTACGAGTTTGGGCTGGGTGATGAGGCCAACGGTTGTTTGGTTAAAGTATTAGAACCCAGTTACTTTAAGAAAACTAAATTTAAAATTCTCAAAGCCGCATACTCTGTTTGGAGATCAGTTAAACGGCAACTTGGGATTTCGAAGTTAAATGCATATACCCCATTCTCAGCCACCGGGTTACTCCCATTGATTTTTCGAGATCCAAACGTCTAATAGATGGCGCTTAAAAGGAATTCAATGCTTAGGGGATTTGTGTGATGATGGACAGTTGGTATCATTTGTCGAGTTACAAATAAAATATGGTCTGGCCAAACATGAATTTTTTAAATACCTCCAAATTTGTAGCTATTTGAACTCGCTAGGCCCGGGTTTGGAATTTCAATTGAGAAAGTTCCCTCTTATTGAAATGATGCAAAAAAAAACATCTATCGGTCAATTTTATTCTCAACTGATCGATGTACTTCCAGATGATGTTGAGGTATGTCAAGATACGTGGGTAACGAAGCTAGGTCAAGAGGGAATTAATGTCATAGAGTCGTTAAATCTTGCGAACCAAGTTCTGATGACTGGCAGGATGTGTACCCAGCACTATATGGCCATATATGATTTGTACTATACCCCAAGAAAGATCTCTAAATGGGGGACATCTGCTGGGATCAAATGTAATAGATGTGGCTTATTTGCAGCAGATGCAGTCCATATGTTCTTTTCATGCCCCAAATTAGCTGAATTATTTTTGTCTATTAAGCGATTTTTAGGACTAATAATGGGGTCATCAGTGTGCATAACTGGGGAATTGGTTTTGATTGGTCTTAATTCAGACACCTCGGCTTATATAAGATCCAATGCAATGGTATCTTTTTTGTTTATCTGTATGGCAGTGGTGCGTGCATGTATTACGAAGGATTGGATAAACCCTGATCCTCCGTCTTTTTCGAGTTGGCGGGCAAGATTACTTGCTATGTATAACTTGGAAGTAGCCATATATAAGACTAAGGGGAGAAGGAAGAGTGCAAAGGGAGTTAAGATTTGGGCCGCTGTCACTGATTGGATTTAATGCCTAATAATGGACACTTATTGTTTTTTGGCGGAAAATTCTCTTTTTTTTATTTTATTTTTTTTATTCGGTACGTTTATATAATTTGGCTTTCCATATGTGGATATATATTGACTAGTTTTTTGACACCTGCTTCTGTTGTTTTATCTGTATTTGTATTATGTCTGATGATCTTATTTGTGATTGTATAAGATTCCTTGCATAAAAAGGGGAAAAAAAACAATAACATTTTTTTTTTTTTAAAAAGGTCAGCGCATTCACATGCCCCGGGGTAAAAGCAAACGCTGAAATGCAGGTGAAAGTAATAACCCAAAAAGAAAACCACACAGAGAAAGTTCCCGTCTTTTTCTGTAACCTCCCCGTGTTACCGTAATCAACCCGACCCACCCCCGTTCTTTATTCTCCCTGACCCACGTACCGAGTCTGCTGCATCTCTCTTCAGTTGCGGTGGCTTTTGATCATCCTCTATAGGCGTCTACCTATCGGCGGTCTCATCAGGTCCCACGTTTTTGGTCCTTGGTTCGCCTGGGCAGTTGATCCTTGAACTCTCTGGCCACTCGCACACGGATTCCTCACTCTCTGCGTCTTCTGGGTTCCTCTCGCCACTCCTAAGATCCTCGTCTTCCATCCTCTCCCCTCCGTGACTGGTCGTCTCTTTTTCTCCTCCTTGTGGACTTCTTGATTGGCTCCCTGACTCCTCTGCTCCTCCTCCCGCCTGTGTAGCACAAGGATAGTCCTTTTTTAGTTTTATGAGCTTTGTTTCTTCTTTTCTTTTTTTCCAGGTATCTTGGAACCGACTGGACGGCATCGAAAGAGGCAATGATGAATCAGTAGGTAAGAAGGAGGGTGTCTCTTCGGGGTCCCCCTGACTTCCTTCACAGGCCCCCACCGGGGAGTGATCAGAGATCCCTATGCATGATGCATCGTGGCTCTAAAATTGCCCGCTCAAGTATGGTGAGTGTTAATGTGATCAAGACGGGAAAAACAACAGTGTGTAGATGAAAAATATGTGTATTGACAGTGCTGTGGGTTGTGTTCTTTCCACAAGTCTGTCAGTCCCAGTGCTGACACGAAAGGCTGCAGTGGCCCAGCGTCACCCTGAACGACAACATTGCTTACTTTATCTATCCCAGGTTCCATGACGGCCTTCATATCACCTCCCAGTATAAGGGTTCCAGTGGGCATTTCTAAGAGTAGGGCACTGATGCTCGATAGAGTCGTGGTGTGAAGCCCTGGCGTGGGATATAAAGGGAACAGATATTCAGCGTGGTGCCTTCCCAGGTTCTTGATAAGGCCACATAGGGTCCTTGGGTGTCATGCTATGTGCGATGAGGAGTGAATAGCAGGGTTTTCTTGACCAGTATGCCCGTGCCTCGTGAATCTGTAGTGTAACCTGCATGTGCCAGTTACTTGTAGCCAAAGTGATTGAGGGCCTTGTACTGATTACCCCGGAGGTGTGTCTCTTGTATTAGGACTAGATCAGGGGTGTGCTGATGCAGGTGTTGGAGTAGCAGCAGGTGCTTAATTTTATTTCCCAGACTTTTTACGTTCCATGTCCAGACATTCAGCTCCCATTGTGTGTGACCTTCCATTGGTGTGATGGTATAGTGTGGATATGTTCCTACTCCCAAGGGTGTATCTATCTTACTCGGTCTCTTCCCCTTTCTTGTGCTATAACCCCCTCCCACCCCCTACTTCCTAGTCCCTGGTCAGATGTGGAACAGCAAAGATGAGCCAACAGAGTAAATAACAAAACCAGACGAGTCAAAGCCCTGAACTCCCCCCTCCCTGTGTCCCTGGAAAGCGAGTCTAAAACCACCCACTGCCCCAACTTGCATAGTGCCTGTCGCCCCAGTTGTACCATCTAATAGTGTGGGTGCGCTACTACCACCAAGGTGAATGAATTCGTGATAGTTGTACGCATCAGTATGTCCCCCTGAACTGCCAACATAGAATAATCAACAGCAGCTAAATGTCCAGTGCCTACTATTGCCTCCCAGCAAACTGGCTGCATTCTCCCCGGATGTGCCCACCCCAATTCAAATTCTCAGTTTTGTGACATCCTGTCACTCTGCCCCACACAGCATTATAACATTCTACCAGTTTCCATGCCCCTTTCGAGGTACTTGCTCATGTGTTAGTGAGGGGGTCCTGAGACTGCAGGTTTTCAGAGCGCCGCATCTCCAGGTCCCTGTCCAAGTCATGCTTTTTTTTTGGCCAGCTACTCGCCATCCTTCTACCCAGTCCCATGCCTCCTCTGGAGAGGCAAAGTGCAGCATCTTACCATCCACCACCACGCAACGCTTGGCTGGATGCAGCGTCATCTACTTGATCCCTTTGTCTCTAAGCTCTCTTTTGACTGCCTCGAAGTTCCACCTCTGCCATTGCACCTGAAGAGTGAAATTTGGATAAAAACAAAGGACTGAGGGCCTTATTTAGATCTCGGCGGATGGAATACTCCGTCACAAACATGACGAATATCCCATTCGCCATATTACACTCTCCATAGGATATAATGGGATCGTAATACGGCGAACGGGATATTTATCACGTTTGTGATGGAGTATTCCCCTTCGCCATGATCTAAATCAGGCCTTGAGCTCTCAAAGTGAAGGTCACCATGAGTGATGCTGCTTGAAGGATCACATCTCAATCTCTGTAGTTGAATATTCTGGCAATTATAGCTCATAGAGGTGAGTGCGCCCTCTCAATTGAGAAATAGTTGGACAATATTTTTTATTTATTTTTATTTGTTTAATTGGGATGTTATGGTGTTAAATGTGTAAAGTAATTTATTATTAATGAATTAATAATTGGTTGTTAAATAATTATGTAATTATTTGGTAATTAATTATGGTAATTGTGTCATAAATTTTAGGTGTGTGTTGTGATGTTTATAGGGGTGAAGGGTGGGAAGTAATTGTGTTTAATTAATATATAGTCGTTAATTAATGTTAATTATTTGATATTTATTTTGGGTAATTGTTTATTTTTGAGTGTGTTGTTTTTATTTTTAAAGGGGTAAAAGGAGGATATTAAATACATTTTAATTACTTTATAATTAGTTGTTAATAGTAATAGTTTTTAATTTAAAAATAAGTTTTAATTGTATTTTATTATTTATTGTTTAATTTAGGTGTGTGTTGTGGACATTATAGTATTAAAGTGTGTGTAGTTAATTAATGTTTATTATTTCTTTTATTAATAGTATTTTCTTAATTGATTATTAATTGTTAATTATTGAAGTAAATGTATTTAAAAATGTTGAAGTGTGTTATTGGTGTGGTGTTATACGGTAGGCAATAAAATAAATACATTTATGTATTAATTAATGTTTCTGTTTTTAAGTATATTCTACTTTAAAAGAATTATTTTTTTTAAATGTATTTAATATTTTATTTTATATAATATTTGTAGGTATTTGTTATATGTAATTAATATTATAATATGTTTTCTTGTTATATACTTATTATATTTGATTTACATGTTTTTAAATATTATACATTTATTTTTATAATTTTTTATTTTTAATATATATATATATATATATATATATATTAACTGTTGGAGTGTGAGTAGTAATTTTTGCCTCTCCGCTATTCAAAACTTTCCCTACTGTTGTACTCATTAAGTGGGAATAGTAATTTTTGCCTCTCCGCTATCCAACACTTTCCCTACTGTTGCACTCACTGGAGTGGGAATAGTAAATTTTACCCCTCCGCTATCCAACACTTTCCCTACTGTTGTATTCATTGGAGTTGGAAAAGTAAATTTAATTACTCCGTTATCCAACACTTACTCTACTGTTGCACTCACAGGAGTGGGAATAGTAATTTTTACGCCTGCGTGACCCAACATTCTCCCTACTGGTGCACTCACTGGAGTGGGAATAGTAAATTTTACCCCTCCGCTATCCAACACTTTCCCTACTGTTGCACTCACTGGATTGGGAATAGTAATTTTCGTCCCTTCACTATCCAACACTTTCCCTATTGTTGCACTCACTGGAGTGAGAATAGTAATTTTTACCCCTCCGCTATCCAACACTTTCCCTACTGTTGCACTCACTGGAGTGGGAATATTAACTTTTACCCCTTCGCTATCCAACACTTTCCCTACTGTTGCACTCACTGGAGTGAGAATAGTAATTTTTGCCCCTCCACTATCCCACACTTTCTCTACTGTTGCACTCTTTGGAGTAGGAATAGTAATTTTTGCCCATCCGCTATCCAACACTTTCCCTACTGTTGCTCTCACTGGAGTGGGAATAGTAAGTTTTACCCCTCTACTATCCAACACTTTCCCTATTGTTGCACTCACTGGAGTTGGAATAGTAAATTTAATTACTCCGCTATGCAACACTTACCCTACTGTTGCACTCACTGGAGTCGAAATAGTTATTTTTACCTCTCCTCTATCCAACACTTTCCCTACTGTTGCACTGACTGTATTGTGAAATCTACGTTTAAATATTTTTTAATAGCTTAATGTTTTAATTTATTATAGATTTAGTTTTTTTATATTTTAAATCATTGATATATATTTTAATATTTTATATAATTGAATCTTTTAACACAAATTAAAAATAATATTTATTAATTGTTTTAAAGTAAATATATATGTATACATAATTATGTTTGTGTGTTTATCTTTTTTTATTAAGTTCATTTGTTATATTTTATAAAAATGTATATTACATTTATTTTATTTTGTTAAAATTAAATTTCATATCTAATATATTTAATATATAATATTTTATTTTATATTTATATAAAAGTCGATATTTTATACATCTATTTTTGTTACATTGATTTTTTTAGTCAATATTTTTGTACTTACCTGTTTAAGTATAGGAGTCGATATTTTTGTTGTCTATATTTTTTCATCAATATTTTTGACATCGATGTTGTGTCAGTGAACCATTCAGTTTATGTTCAATCATACCTCTAAGCTCCTGGATTGCGACTGTTATCTCTTACAAGGAGGGTTCACTTGCAGGGCGAACCTCATGGTCAGTATTGGTGCAGAGGGCCCAAGATTCGCGAGGTAGCCATCTCCAATCACCGCCGGCGCCCCATGGCAGTCCCAAGACACCCTCTCCTGCAGTGCGTCAGCAGAGCCAGCAAGCCTGTCCACTGGTTATTGTTTGGTGCAACGCTGCACAGGAGCACACGGGCCAACTCAAGGCCCTTTGCCACCACATTGAGGATGCTGCAGGCCCTCACTCCGCGCCCCCACCTGGGCAGCAGTTGGCACGCAAGAAGGGGACTAACCAGTGTTTAGGCAGTTTCAGGACCCTCCGCACCCTTCTCAAGCTTCGGCCCCTCCACCAAGTTTGTCAGTGAGAACAAGAAACCCTCTGCAGGTTGCTGCTCTCAATGTAGAACAGAAAATGTGCGGCTGCCACTGAATGTGTTTTATGTCAGCAAATTACACCGGGACAAATTCAGCGTATTTTACTGATTCTGACCCCGATCTCAGAGCTAGCTCAATATCATCTGCCGTATCCACCCCATTTCCTGCACTGAATAAAGGAAAAATGTACATAAGGAGAGAGTGGAAACTGGTGCTGAAGAGGTAAGAGGTGACATGAAGTATGCAAATGGAGGATTTCAGAAAGATGTGGGGATAAAAGGGACAACAAACAAAATTCTCTCGTGTGTACCCTCAATCAATGGGACCCAACGTTTGCTTCTCAAGAACAAATGGAACTGCACTAAACTGTAGTGAAAACAATGTAAGAAACTTTGTAATGAACTTTTCCCACATCCGTGTAGCAACAATCTTTATCACTCCTTCAGTCCTCAAAAGAAAGTTTCATAAACAACATACATATGTAATCGACATATATATAAAATCACATCCATAAGTTAAAAAGAATTTGCATAGTCCATCATCATCTAATACATTTATAAATCATAAAATACATAACCACACAAAAGAACATAAATCAAAAATCCAACAAATATAAACTAAGAGTAATCTGTCAACGCGGCGTTTCAGTGGAAATCAAAATGGTTCACACCACCTTCTTCAGGACAAAATGTATAAACCACACATGTATTCTAGAAGACAGAAAAATAAAAATTACTATACATCTTTTTTTAAAACAATTCAAATCAATTTAAATTATTATAGCCTCAAACTGGCCTTTACCATAGTGCACTCCATTTTCCTTCAAAGCAATGTCCCACTATTTTTTATGAAACCTCCAAACTTCTTAGTATTACTCAATTGATCAAACTATTCCTGTTATTTCTATATTTCAATCAGGACGCCCCCTCTAACTATCCTTAAATCTTGTACTGGTTGGGCCTATAGCGTAGACCACCTTTCTGAGTTTGTCTACCTTTTTATGGTCTTCAGCAGCCTCCCATTGGTTCTCCTTAGCAAGACTTGTAGGTACACTGGTTACTCTCCCAGAGTGATCTTTCATTTACGAATATTTTCTATTGTTGAGAAGAGAGCACTGTATTATAAACAAATGTGCAATTACACTCTTAATATTATTACACATCCTTCCATTAATAGAACTCACTTCTCATGGTACGAAGGTCCTCAAAATCCTCCATTTCAGGGGTCCACACAAGCTTCCTATGGTGAATATTCTGTAATCACACACAAACTTTCAACATGTTTATGGCCCATCATCAATTTGAGATCCTATAAGATTGATATTATACCGCTTGCCCGCTTACCTCGCTGTCTTTGTCGTTTTGAGCGGACTTGTGAACAAGTTTTGTGAGCTGAAAATATTCCCCTTTACTACGCGGTATCTGCAGGGACACTTGCTACTACTGAGACTGGTCCATACGTGATCCAGCTGCAGTCTACAGATTAAAAAAACATTTTTAGAGAGTATTTACTATGTTTTCCTACATATTCACTAGATTCATCAATTCCTGACTCTGGAGCAATTGCTGTGTGTATAGCATCTTATGAACTCATAGAGCTAGTCGAGAGTGAGTCATTGTTTTGCTATGCCCTGTCCACCCTCTAGTTCTCAGTGTATTTCTGCACAGTTTTGAATTACATGTGGAATCTCTACTACTGTTATCCTGATGCTTCGATTGTGCTATATTTCCGGAGAGACATTTTTAATCACATGTTCCGCAGGACATTATGATTGTGTCGAACGTTATCTCCATGTGGAGAATTTTCTCACTACTAATTAGAATGAATTGCTCGTTTCACAAGCGAATGTTAACAACACAGACTTTAAAGCAAGCTTCACTGCTTCCGTGCCAGTTACTCAAAGTAATCTTAAATCACTCGCTCGTTCTTCGGCAAATCATCTGATATGAATGTTTACCTTTCATTACTGCACTTATTATTTCACTAAGTGTCCTTACGGACCTTCTTGCCACTTAGTATCCTGTTTTAACTAACTACCGATCCACAGGGAGCACTGAGGCTGCAGCAAGGTCCGAGGAGCACAGAGGATGCAGGGAGCTCAGAGGAGCACTGAGGCTGCAAGGAGCTCTGAGGAGCACTGAGGCTGCGGGGAGCTCAGAGGAGCACTGAGGCTGCAGGGAGCTCAAAGGAGCACTGAGGCTGCAGGGAGCTCAAAGGAGCACTGAGGCTGCAGGGAGCTCAGAGGAGCACTGAGGCTGCAGGGAGCTCAGAGGAGCACAGAAGATGCAGGGAGCTCAGAGGAGCACTGAGGCTGCAGGGAGATCAAAGGAGCAGAGAGGCTGCAGGGAGCTCTGAGGAGCACTGATGCTGCAGGGAGCTCTGAGGAGCACTGAGGCTACAGGGAGCTCAGGGGAGCACTAAGGCTGCAGGGGGCTCTGAAGAGCACTGAGGCTGCATGGAGCTCAGAGGAGCACTGAGGCTGCAGGGAGCTCAGAGGATTACTGAGGCTGCAGGGAGCTCAGAGGAGCACAGAGGATGAGGGGAGCTCAGAGGAGCACTGAGGCTGCAGGGAGATCAAAGGAGCAGAGAAGCTGCAGGGAGCTCTGAGGAGCACTGATGCTGCAGGGGTCTCAGAGGAGCACTGAGGCTACAGGGAGCTCAGGGGAGCACTAAGGCTGCAGGGGGCTCTGAAGAGAACTGAGGCTGCAGGGAGCTCAAAGGAGCAGAGAGGATTAATGGAGCTCTGAGGTGCACTGATGCTGCAGGGGCTCAGAGGAGCACAGAGGCTGTAGAAGGCACAGGAGCACTGAGGCCGCAGGGAGCTCAGAGGAGCACAGAAGCTGCAGGGAGCTCAGAAGAGCACTGAGGCTGCAGGGAGCTCAGAGTAGCATTGAGGCTGCAGGGAATTCAGAGGAACACTGAGGCTGCAGGGGGCTCAGAGGAGCACAGAAACATCAGGGAGCTCAGAGGAGCACTGAGGCTGCAGGGAGCTCAAAGGAGCACTGAGGCTACAGGGAGCTCAGAGGAGCACAGAGGCTGTAAAGAGCTCAGAGGAGCACAGGAGCTGTAGGAGCTCAGAGGAGCTCTGAGGCTGCAGGGGACTCAGTGGAGCACAGAGGCTGCAAGGGGGAAGAGAAGCACTGAGGCTGCAGGGGGCTCAGAGGAGCACAGAGGATGCAGGGAGCTCAGAGGAGCACTGAGGCTGCAGGGAGCTCAGAGGAGCACCGAGGCTGCAGGTGCTCAGAAGAGAACTGAGGCTGCAGGGAGCTCAGAGGAGCACAGAGGGTGCTGGGAGCTCAGAGGAGCACTGAGGCTGTAGGGAGCTCAGAGGAGCACTGAGGCTGCAGGGGGCTCAGAGGAGCACAGAGGATGCATGGAGCTCAGAGGAACACTGTGGTTGTAGTGGGCTTAGAGGAGCACTGAGTCCATAACAGCTCAATGCAGCACTGAGGCTGAAGGGGTCACAGAGGAGCACTGAGGCTGCAGGGAGCTTAGAAGAGCACCGAGACTGCAGGGTCCTCAGAAGAGAACTGAGGCTGCAGGGAGGTCAGAGGAACACG
This sequence comes from Calotriton arnoldi, assembly GCA_963921515.1. NCBI lineage: Eukaryota > Metazoa > Chordata > Amphibia > Caudata > Salamandridae > Calotriton > Calotriton arnoldi. Next base: position 40,423 of record CAWUFW010022487.1, on the reverse strand, counting down.
TAGGCTGCAAGGAGCTCAGAGGATTACTGAGCCTGAAGGGGAATCAGAGGAGCACTGAGGATGCAGTGGCTCAGAGAAGCACTGAGGCTGCATGGGGCTCAGAGAAGCACTGAGGCTGCATGGGGCTCAGAGAAGCACTGAGGCTGCAGGGAGCTCAGAGAAGCACTGAGGCTGCAGGGAGCTCAGAGAAGCACTGAGGCTGCAGGGAGCTCAGAGAAGCACTGTGCCTGCAGGGAGCTCAGAGAAGCACTGAGGCTGGAGGGAGCTCAGGAGACCAGAGAGGCTGCAGAGATCTCAGAGGAGCACTGAGGCGGCAGGAAGCTCATAGGAGCACCGAGGCTCCAGTGGGCTCACAGGAGCATTGAGGCTGCAAGGGGGAACAGAGGAGCACTGAGACTACATGGATCTCACACGAGCACTGAGGATGCAGGGAGCTCAGAGGAGCAGGGAGGCTGCAGGAGGCTCATAGGAGCATGGAGGCTGCAGGGAGCTCAGAAAAACTAGTGGTGCATCAGAGAATTCATACTGGGCGAGAACCTCTTTCAGTGTACAGAATGTGGAAAAAGCTACACTACAAGAGCAATCTGTTGCTACACCAGATAAACTGGTGAGAAACCCTATCAGTGTACAGAATGGAGGAAATGCTTCAATCTGAACAGCACACTGTTGAGACATCAAATAATCCATTCCAGGGAGAAACCATAAAAATGGACAGAACGTGGGGAAAGCTTCACTCGAAGCACAGGTGTGTTCCATCATCAGAGGACTGATCCTCAGTAAAGGCCGATTTAGTGATGCAAATGTATATATATCCTGAAATGATGAATACAATGTTAAAAAGTAAGCTATGTTACTTCCATATCATTTCCTACATTTTTTAACGTTCAACTCTTTTTGCTTTGTGTGTTTTTCTGTGATGGACAATGCTTAAAAAAGAGAATTACTGCATCACAAACTGCTAATATGCATAACGACATGCACGTAAGGTGAGAAACATGGCCACATCTATAAATAATGGATCATTGGCTGACCCTTCAACTGCTAACATTGAGCGTCTATAAACACATGTGGAGAACTTTGAATGTGTACCTTGCCTCTCTTTGGGGCAGAGCGATACGTGGCCTGTCACTGGTGCAGAGGCGGCCCATCAGCGGTACACTCCAGTGCCTTGAAGCACATAGCGTCACCACATTTAGCCAAAGAGGAGTAGCCCCCTGTTGTGCTCATGCTCCGTGGTGGAGTTCTTCTTTTCTCCCTGACCCTCCAGAGCTAGGATAGGGTACTGTCCGGAAGGGGGGGATGTCATGCTGCCTGCATGCGGGGAGCTACAAGGGGCTGGAAATTGGTACACACCGTCCTGGTACAGCCTGGTGAGAACCACATCTGGAGAACCAGAGGTGGAGAACTGCAGTGTGGCAGCAATCACTGCTGTTGCACTGCACTGCACCACTGCCTGCCGGTGCACTACACAGTCCCTTGAGCCACTGTGGAGGTCAGTTCAGTGCACGCCCGTCCACAGCACAGTGATTATTAACTGCACACTGGAAATGTTAAGGCCATACTTATTTGTTAAAAATTAAACCATGCTCCAGAGAGCAATTTCTTTTGGCTAAAAAGATGTGACAGTCTGAAAGTGTCCTCTGGGACAGCAGGCCACATGGCATTGAGTCTGTGCATAGGCAGCACAGCCACTGCACAGTGCAATGAATATGCTGTGTATGTGCAGTGTTATGTGTCAACACAGCATAGCTAGCTGAAGTAAGACAAAACAAAGGACCCCCTTACACCTTTCTCTCAACGTGCCCTGCATCATAATGGTGATTGCCAGAAAATACTGTTTTAACGTTTTATGCCAGTACTGCAGCAGCTGCTGGGGATTATAGTTTCACCAGTAGTTCAATGGCTGTTGGGAGTTGTAGTTTCACCAGTAGTGCAACGGCTGGTGGTGGTTGTAGTGTCACCAGTTTTCAATGGCTGCTGGGGGTTGTAGTTTCACTACTAGTGCAACAGCTGCTGGGGGCTGTATTTCATTAGTAGTGCAATGGCTGCTAGGGGTTGTAGTTTCATCAATATTGCAACGGCTGCTGGGGGATGTAGTTTTATCAGTAGTTCAACGACTGCTGGGGGGTTGTAGTTTCACCAGGAGTGCAATGGCTGCTGGGGGATGTAGTTTCACCAGGAGTGCAATGGCTGCTGGGGGTTGTAGTTTCACCGGTAGCGCAATGGGTGCTGGGAGTTATAGTTTCACCAGGACTGCAGTGGCTGCTGGGGAATGTAGTTTCACCAGCAGTGCAATGGCTGCTGGGGATGTCGTATTCCCAGTAGTGCAGCAGCTGCTGGGGGTTGTAGTTTGCTCAGTAGTGCAGCGCTGCTGGTGGTTGCAGTTTCACTTTCACATTAACGTGATATAGGGGGCAGCAATGCAGGATCGCCACAGCATGTTGATGACGGTCACCATAATACCCAGCTCACTGCCTGACAAGAGCATACCTCACCACCTACAGGTCTCGTGCCACACCACTGGTTCTCACAACATCATAGCACAATCACGACATAGCTCTCATCACAGAACTTGCCTCACAGCGTCTTCTACAGGCACTTGTCAGTCACTTCCAGTTATGGCGCTCTGCAATGGCACTATTCTCCACAACCACTGTGCACCAGTGCTGCTCTCCAGTGATTTACACCAGCAACACCTGTCACTAAACAGCATTGTTTCTCCACTGCACCTGCTCCTACCAGTGCATAGTTGCTGCCCACCTGCACTCGATTGCTCTGTAGCCCTCTCTGCACGTCTGTACTAAGCCCATCACTCGGTGCATGTGTACATTTTACCTGTCACTCTAATCCTGCAATAGGTTCAGATTTGCACAGTGAAAAAAACGGTGCTGAAAATCAAGGCCTCTGGGAATCGGAGTACCTGAAGTACAGTCTGAGTTTAGTTACTAGGGTTCAGGGAGTGATGTGCATTGGTGGTGGATGAGGGTTGTAGTGAGTGATGTTCACTGGTACAGCTGGGCCAGCAGGTACCAGCTGTAATGGTTCAATACAGAGTGATAAGTTAGCAAGTGTAATGGTACACGCTGGAAAGAGTTAGGGATTTGTAATGGTAAATGCTGGGGTCAGTAGTGAGTGATATACAATGGTACGTGCCGGGGCCAGCAGTGAGCGATATACATTGGTACATTCTGGATCCAGCAGTGATCGATATACAATGGTACGCGCCGGAGCCAGCAGTGAGCGATATATACAATGGTACATGCTGAAGCCAGCAGTGAGCGATATACAATGATATGTGCCTGGGCCAGCAGTGAGCGATATGCAATGGTACATGCCGGAGCCAGCAGTGAGCAATATATAATGTTTACGTGCCGGAGCCAGCCATGAGCGATATACAATGGTACATGCTGGAGCCAGCAGTGAGTGATATACAATGGTACATGCTGAAGCCAGCAGTGACTGATATACAATGGTATGTGCCGGGGCCTGCCGTGAGCGATATACAGTGGTACAAGCCTGAGCCAGCAGTGAGCGATATACAGTGATGCATGGCGGAGCCAGCAGTGAGTGATATACAATGGTAAATGCTGGAGCCAGCAGTGAGCGATATATAATGTTACGTGCCGGAGATAGCAGTGAGCGATATACAGTGGTACATGCTGGAGCCAGCAGTGAGCGATATATAATGTTACGTGCCGGAGATAGCAATGAGCGATATACAATGGTACATGGTGGAGCCAGCAGTGAATGATATACAGTGGTACATGGCGGAGCCAGCAGTGAATGATATACAGTGATACATGGCGGAGCCAGCAGTGAATGCTATACAGTAATACATGGCGGAGCCAGCAGTGAATGATATACAGTGGTACATGGCGGAGCCAGCAGTGAGTAATATACAGTGATACATGGTGGAGCCAGCAGTGAATGGTATACAGTGGTACATGGCGGAGCCAGCAGTGAGTGATATACAGTGGTACATGCCGGAGCCAGCAGTGAGTGATATACAGTGGTACATGGCGGAGCCAGCAGTGAGTGATATACAGTGGCACAAGCCTGAGCCAGCAGTGAATGATATACAGTGGTACATGGCGGAGCCAGCAGTGAATGATATACAGTGGTACATGGCGGAGCCAGCAGTGAGTGATATACAGTGGTACGTGCCGGAGCCAGCAGTGATTGATATGTAATTATGGCCCAAATGATGTGCACTGGTGGCCGTCACAAGAGGTAGTTCATATTAAGACAAATCTGCAGTTTCACTAAAGTTTAGTGAGTGATGGTGCAAATCTAGACACCAGTGAAGATTTCGGAGTAGTGGTGCAAATCTGGGCTGGCCCTCAAGGTGGTTGCACATTTGAACATGCATTGAAGGTTAATGGGGAAACAGATCTGAACCTGCACTGAGGATTACTGGTGATGGATTAAATGTAAACGTGCACGCTGATACAACACTACCATCCAAGGAATGTATTTCTAATGGCATCAAGAACTGGTCTGATTTAGGTGAAAGTCTCTGGTTTCTGTGAGGAATTATGTCAGCGAAGGACATTATCCTGAAGAACAGGAACCCTCCATCTAGACCCGCACTGGGTGCATCGTAATGGGTGTGTGTAACGTACCACAAACCGAAAAGGTAACTTTCAGATTCATGGACCAAGTTGGGGTGTTGAGTCTGATGTTGAAAAAACTGGATATGTAAGAAATATGAACACCATTGATTTAGCAACTGATGACTTTCTCACAAGGACTTTAACCTCCTCATTCTACCATTTATTCTTCTCATGGGTCCTATCTCTGTGTTATCCTGTATGTGCTCCCTGTGGTATCCTGACTCCACTATATTTATTCATCTGTTCTTCTCGTGTGTCCTATCTCTCTGTTATCCTGTATGTGCTCCCTGTGGTATCCTGACTCCACTATATTTATTCTGTATATTGATAAGGATATAGCTCTCATATTACAGCTATCAGCAGGTATCCATAGTCAGTAGCATACTTCTGTGGAAATGGGTATATCTAAGCCAATCGAGATCTGTTATATCTATACTTAAGAAAGTGGATTATTCTTTGGGGGTGTGGGTGGTCGCCCATCTTAAGGAATAATACCTCTAACTTGTCAGGGTGAACCCTAAAGTCACTAAATTAACCTGAGCTCACCCCCTGGTAACTGTGGCACAGAGCAGTCAGGCTTAACCTCGGGCAATATGTAGAGTATATATACAGGACCAAAACAGTATTAAAGTTAAAACACTAAACAATAAAAACTTGAATTAGTAAAATAAAGTACTTTTTATAATGAAAAAAGGTATGCCAATATTACAGAAATTCAATAAGGTGGACCAGAGATATACATTTGAGAAGTTTTAAGTAAAAGTACCAGCATCTCCCAATATGCCACCCTTGTGGCTGCTGTGCGAGCCCTAGGAACCCAGGAGTGGTTTTACGACACCCCTCAATCTTTTGTATAGAAGTGCATAAAATTAGCGCTTGCAAAAACACCCAAAAAACTAATTGCCTACAAAGAAGAGCTTTTCTTACAAGTATCGGGCACTTCGATGGGCGCCAACTTCGCTCCCAACTTGGCCTACATCTATGTGGAACTACATTTTTCATGGTACCAACCCTTACCGGTCCAACCTGTGTGTATGGATACGTTATATTGATGACATCTCCTGCATCTGGTCTGGCACTGTGAATGAACTGATGTTGTTCCTCCAATGGAATTGACCCGTGGCTATATCTTACATGGTCCATCAGCAGGGACTCAGCAGTCTATTTGTATCTAGACATAGTTGCGAGGGAGTCACTTCTGCACTATTCATCTTTCACCCCAGGGCTCTGAGGGATAACTTGTCCGTGGATCAGTTTTTTAGATAACGAAGGACGTGCACTGAAGTAGAAACCTTTGTTACCCAGTCCACAAGGGACTATCCGACAAGGGTGGTTAACCAGGTGCAAAAAACAGCACTGAATACACCCCATGCAGCACTGCTGGAAAAGAACAGAACAAACAATAATAAATGTATCCCTGTGGTTTCCATGTTTGATCCTTTATCCACCAGAATTCAACAGATCATTCAGAAAAAACTGGTACATACTTGATGTTGGCTATGACAAAATGCTGCAGTCATGGTTTCCGTTTCGCCGGGTTCCGAATCTTAAGGACAGACTGGTCCATTCCCATCCCAGAAATCACCAGATGAGCTCTTCAAACTTAACACCAGGGCATTTTCCGTGCGGTAGCTGCAACGCTTGTACTTTGACAGCAGTATCACAAAGTGTTGTCCTTAACGGCCGAATATGGTTCCAAACTAAATTCAGCAGTTGTAACTCAAGTTTTGTGGTGTACAGAGTGACCTGCAGATGTGGTTTGAAGTACATTGGACTCACTACCCGCAAGATGAAGGTCAGGATTTAAGAATATATTCACACATTTAGGGTGGGAAAACTCACAACCCACTTGGTGAAACATTTCCAGGAGCAGGGACATGGGCCCCAAGACTTTAAATGGACGGTCCTTGAGAAAATGGATCAAAGATGTGCAGAAGAGGCATTATTCAGAAAAGAAGCCCATTGGATTTTGTCCATACAGACAGATCAGAGGGGTCTAAATGATTTCGTTGAGTGGGATAAACCTCGGGGATAATCACATGTTCCACAGGGGTTCGGCTTTAACCACATTGAGGGGATCACAAGCAGTGAGGTCAAAACGCCCCAAGATTAAGAGATAGGTCCATCTTTGGGGATCACTGCTGACACATTAGGGGTAGATCTTTACACACAGAAAAAACGTCATTTGAAATATATATTTTTGAATACAGTTGAATATAGAACAAGGGCCAGTGAGATACAGTACTGATCGCAGTTAGCGAGGGTTGGCCCCTATGTTGAATCCAATCTTTGCTGTCCATTGAGATTCAGGATGCAAATATGGAATAGCTATTGTTAATAGGGTTGTTGGATATTAAACTCTATCAATATTGACTCACTCCCTAGTTGTATTGCCACCAATAACATCTTTTATATATGTGAAACCTGGTTTGACTGGGTTGTTTCATGTAGGACTTTAGAAATATTGGGATATCCCCTAGAAATATGGCTAGCAAAGATACATTCAATCATATAAAAAATTAATGGGGGGTGGATTGTTCCCCCTATCATTTGTTGTTGGTGAATAATTGAATAAGCTAGTGTAGCAATGCGCATGACTTTAGAAATCAGTGAACTTTAGAAGGTGGAGGACCATGTGCAGCGGAATCGCGCTCTGTGTATCCTTCCAATATGGCGCCTGTAATCGGGTGGCACTCTAGAGTCTGCACATACAAAGGATAAGCCCTCTTTTCACTTTAAATCTGAGCCTCTGTGAGTACGCTACACGTGTAGTGACAAGACCCCAATGGTGGTCGGGACGTAATGTTTGTTGAGGGGTCGCTTTGAGCCGCCGTAAGCATGCAGATGGTATGAGAATAAAGCCAGGATGCCGATACTGAGAGTGAATATATTGCTTCCCCTATGTGATGTGACTATACGAGTATTGACAAAAATGTATGTCCCTATAGGGGACAGCCTGCAATGATTGTGGAGTGGTTGTGTGAGCCCCACTTCCCTGCCTACTGGCAGTATATGTCCAGCACTCTAGCGTTGTCCAGGTAAGGTCCTAAGCCCCACTTCCCTGCCTACTGTCAGTATAGGTCCAGATCTCTAGCGTTCTCCAGGTAAAGCACTAAGCCCCACTTCCCTGCCTACTGGCAGTATAGGTCCAGCACTCTAACATTCTCCAGGTAAGGTCCTAAGCCCCACTTCCCTGCCTACTGGCAGTATAAGTCCAGCACTCCAGCAGTCTACAGGTAAGGTCCTGAGCCCCACTTCCCTGCCTACTGGCAGTATAGGTCCAGCACTCTAGTGTTGTATGGGTAAGGTCCTGAGCCCCACTTCCTTGCCTACTGGCAGTATAGGTCCAGCACTGCAGCGTTCTCCAGGTAAGGTCCTAAGCCCCACTTCCTTGCCTACTGGCAGTATAGGTCCAGCACTTTTAGCATTGTCCAGTTAAGGTCCTAAGCTCCAATTCCCTGCCTACTGGCAATATAGGTCCAGCACTCTAGCGCTGTCCTTGTAAGGTCCTAAGACCCACTACCCTGCCTACTGGCAGTATAGGTAAAAGGCAATGCTCAGGTTAGGCCCCACAAGCAAATATGTGTTAGAAGTCAAAGTGTTCCATTGTCGTAGCGCTATGAGTCAGAGCAAGTCCCCCAGGGCTCTGTGGCCCAGCAATCAGTCTTACATGCTCCCACTGGTGATGTGATATGGAAGACCCTGGGAGCATTCAGCAGTCCAGCGTCGTGGTGGACTGCTGCGGATGCCGGCAATGATTTGTGGTCTAGTCACTGCAGACCTGGTGGGTGGACGTCTGCAATACTCCGGTGGCGTGGTAAGTCCCTCTGGTCCGACGGCACGTCTTGGGTGGGTACTTGGCTTCCAGTGCTGAAGTTGGTGCCTAGGGTGCCTCTATGCTTTGCAGTGGCACTCTGCACGGCCCTCACTCTTCACAGGAATGGTCCTTACTCATCATGGCAGCTCCCTCTGGTATACGGGGTCGCCAACGTGGGTGGGTACATGGGTGGTTCATGTGCAATGGGTCAATCTGTGCAACAATGCTTTAACATCACAGCGTTCCCCTCTGGCATATGGGGTCAATAACTTGTGCAGCACATGCATGGAGGGCCTGATCAGTGCAGCAACACTTATCTTTATGCTGGTCCCCTCTGTCATACGGGTTCACCGACTTGGGCTGGACATGGGCAGATGGCCAATTGGTGCATCAACACTTATCTTCATGGCATCCCCTATGGTGTACAGGGTCACTGACTTGAGCAGCACACAAGCAGACAGCGCGATCACTGTGGCAGTCCCACAAGACTCAAAATCTCACAGTCTGCTTCAGGGGTCCACTTGACAGGATCTCTCACTGGGCCTTACTCCCTCCATGCACTCTCCTCCTTCCTCACAGTGTCCTCTGGTCTCAGCAGACAGGCAGATGCTCGCGCTCACACTGCATCACCGCACACACACGCAAACACACATGTGCTGCACAGCACTACATGTCAACATGATGTAGGCCAGGGGTCAGTAAGGTACACAGCAGCTGAATTTGACCCAGCTCCCGTGACGCAGAGCCTGTGATACACTACTGATCACCACCACGCTTGTGCTTCTTAACTCCTGGTAAGGGCAGTAGTCCTGCAAGTGCGCCCCTCCCGGTCTTTCAAGACTGCAATCCATGAGACATGCCTAAGTCATGACACACATGCATGATCCGTGTTTGCCTGTGTCCCAAATTCGGCACCAATGATCGAGATATCGTTGCTGCTGGGGTACTCAGGGCAAGGGTGCACGTCCGTCCCCTGGAGAGGGACTTTTCTGCCCCAACAAGTACCATCGGCTACAATGCACTTGTAATATGGCAGACGGGATATCAGTCACTTCTCTGACAGCGCATCTCCTCCATCAAACTCTGAATAAGGCCAACATGTATTAAAGAACCTTCTGTCCATAAAGACTAGCCCTGGGTGCACAATAAGTCCTTGTGATGCTGGGTTATTGTTGAGTGCTGTCATCAATGCACCCTCCACTACCTCTATGAGTCTGTGACCCTCACCATCAATCCTGGATACTTCCTGGCAGCCATTCAGTCTCTCTGGCTACTTCCACATCACAACACACTGGGTTACTGCTCCTGTACACTCTCGCCTCTGAAGTGCCATGCTCGCTCCTTCCCTCTCTAAGCAGGAAGAGAGAAGTCTAGGCAGACCCCCCGCTCCTTCAGCAGAAAGGACAGATGTCAGTTGATGTCCCCTCCCTTCTGGGAGACTGCCTGTCAGGCAGAAACCAGCCCTTGCTGCACTGCAGTCCTTCAATGGGTTGCGGCACCCCCCATTGCTCTAGTTTTCTCCATCAGGTGTTATGATGGACACAGTCAAAGCAGCTTTGAAGTCCACATAGTATAGGTATGAAGGAGTCTGCTTTTTTAGTTGTAAGTCGATCATTAATGATAGTGCCATGATGTTTGTTGGATTGCTTGTGCTGTGGCGGAACTCTGTTTGATTTATAGGAATTACCCCATTGTCCTTTGCCCAGGATGTTAGATCTTTTAGCAATAGGGAGGCAAAAAATTTGGCCTCGCCGTCCAGCAGTGGTATTAGTCTGTAACTCTCCGGTGCTGATCTGTCTCCACCTTTGTTAATTAGGTTTATTATGGACCCCCTCCTGGAGTCTGGGAATATTTCTAACTGTAAAACATTGTAGAATACATGCTCCAAAAAGGTGGGGTTTGTCTTATAGAAGGCTTGTTGAAACTTATTTGGAACGGGAGCTCCATTGAGTCATCCTTCCTTTATGACCAGCCCTGCCAAGTACCACGCATCAGGAGTTAGGCTAACACATTTCAGTGTGGTGGTCCACATCACTACACTAAAATGCTTTAATCACGCATTTACAGCTCTTCTGATTAATGTTCGAAGAGATGCTGCAGAAACAACAAAAGCGCTTCGGGCGCTTGCTGCGCCTCTGTCTGCAGTGTCCCAGGCAATTTACATAACCGCGCTTGGTGCCCTCCACTGTTACTATGGTGACCAAGTCTGACATATTATTATTTTCCCAGAGGCGTGGGGCTGGAAAAAAATTAGTCCCCTGCATATGAAATACCAAAGAAAGTGTAATCATCAAAAGAAGATGCCGTTGGATCCACATGGGCTGGTCATCTTGTTTTCCGTATGCGGCGCATGCCACTCTTGATGGTTCAGGTGGCCACTCGAGCCTGAACCATCAATTCCTTCACCCTGCTCGAGATCCAAACAAAACGCCAGTGTGATTTACATAAATGAATCGATTTGGGGGTAATTGCTTGTGTAAAAAAGAGTTTGTCAAATCAGGTTAGCATCCGCAGTTATAGATATTCATCAAAGTTCAGGAACTCAGAAGCACCGTAATATCCAATTAGTTCCAAAAGGTCATCTGCACCTCTCCAAGCAAACAGGGTCGCCATCCAATTTAACAAGTTAAAACAACAGACATGGTCATCGTAATTAGGAATTCGTAAAGAAAGTCAATGTGTAAAAATCCATATAGGAAGGAAAAGCAAAATGAGAAAATGAAAAAAATAGTGTTTTTAAACTGTAAAAATGAGAGTTCATCAAAACAGGTTAGCATCCGCAGTTATAGATATTCATCAAAGTTCAGGAACTCAGAAGCACCGTAATAAGCAATTAGTTCCAAAAGGTCATCTGCACCTCTCCAAGCAAACAGGGCTGCCATCCAATTTACCAAGTTAAAACAACAGACATGGTCATCGTAATTTTCGGCAAGCAGGAGCATGTCAGGGCAACTTGTATTATATTCGATAATAGTCTGCTGCAAGAGGCTCTCCGTATAAGCGCATGTACTCCATCTTCCCGTTATTGCATTATTAAACGCATCCCTCAAGCTTGTGTCTCCTGAACATTGCTGATCATGAGCTACCAGTGGTTGCAGCAATAGTTGATAATCCAGGGGATCGGGTGAAGTAGTAGAGAGGCAGACTTGCAGATCGCATTCAAACTGACACCTTAGACAATAAAACACCGGCTGTACGCAAGTGAAGTACACGTAGCGAAAATTGAGCCTGTATCTGATACAAAATATTGCCAATGGCAAGCATTCAAAAAGTTGTAGCATCCGCTGACGGTATAGCTGCAATTGACGTGGATGGGGTTCAAGTACAGCACTGTCAGCCATTTCGTAGTAGGAGCTCAAGAACGGCTACTGCGTAAATGAGGAAAGACCAGCAAGGGACCTGCCAAATACGCGTGCAAAATTACAATAAATAAAATCTGGTATTACTATAGAAGTAGTGTGAAAACAGATAACAAAAGGGGAGTGCGATAGTTTAGAAAAATGTGGTAAGCCTTCGGTTTCAGAGTAATTAAATATTTGGTGCATACATTGTACAAATTTTAGTGGGAGATTACTATATAGGACTGAGTCAATTTCACTTGTGCTTTAGCCATCTGCTATTTGAAGGTCTCAGGATGTTATGTGACAGCCGTTTGATGTTGAAACAGTAGCGTTTGGAGTTAGTGTTCGCTATTAATATGTTTTCAAAGTAGGAATTGAAGGCCACACTAAACTATCTTCAACCATATGTGTGGGGGGAGAAAAGATATTGCTGCAAAATGTTACACGTTGTTGAAGAGTTGGTATGCACGGGAACTCTGCTTGTAGGCTATACCAGTTGCGGTTATTTGGATTAAAATAACTGCTTTTCAGAAGGACACTCAGCATGGAATTAACACCAGCTACTGCAGTTTATTGAGAAAAAAAAACTGTTTAAATTACGGGGGGAAAGTGTGGTTGTCTGTTACGAAAACTTACTTGCATTTATTGTGACAGCAACATGGAAAACAAAGGAATCCAATTTATGAATAAAAATAGTTTCATGGTAGTTAAATGTATAAATGGGGTAATTTTGTATACAATAATAAAGGGTGTGCTATAGAGACATCAATAAATCACACATTACGAACAGAAATATGGAATCTCCTCGTTTGTATTTGTGGACTTTAGTAATGAGTCAGGTAGTACAAAAGCACTCATGAATTCTGTCAGGTACTGCTTATGCACTTCCACAATGAGCCACAAATTACTTGCGAAGTGATGTTTTTACTCGGTAGTTTCTATGTAGTGTTGTAAACAGGTAGTTATTATCTTTTTAATGATATATTTAATTTGGAAGTAGGCATGCACTAATAGAATGAAGTATGCAGTAGTAATTCATAAATTAAAACAATCATGGATTACTTATACAGTTATGCAATGAGCGAGGGAGTACTTTTCCAGTCAAGCATTCACTGAGGTACTATGGGGCCTATTATCAAGGAAGTGACAAAGAGAGGCGTTAGCCTTCTTGGGTTAACGCTTGTGTCTGCCAGTTCGGAAATGCAAGGCTGCACCATATTAACAAGAATATGGTGCAGCCTTGCGTTTCCTCTTGCAATGGCGCAAAGTTTCGATGGCGCTAAGTTTCAGAACTTAGCGCCAACACTGGCACCCACTGTGCAAGGGTGTCTGGGAGCAGGGAGGTTTGTTTATGTACAGGAAGGTGTCCCCTTTTACTTATAAAGAAACCTAAAATGCCAGTTTCTAACTTACTTATATGCTGCTTCATGCGGTACACATGTAAGTGAGAAAACAATATTTTGAGAAAAGGTTTGTTTATATTCACTAAAAAAAACATAGGTTTCAGGGACGTTATAGTTAGAAATTAGTATTTAAAAAACCTTAAAAATTCACTGAAAAAACCATAGGTTTCAGGGACGTTATAGTTAGAAATTAGCATTTAAAAAACCTTAAAAATTCACTGAAAAAACCATAGGTTTCAGGGACGTTATAGTTAGTTGGACATTTGACTCATACAAAACCAGAGAAATTCAGCCGTTATAGTTAGTTGAGCTAACTATAACTCGCGCCCCCGCAATCCACTGCTGATCACGTCACATATTACATCACTCATGACATGGATAATAGGTCCTAACTATAACTATCTACTGGCGACCGCCAGTAGATTATATATATATATATATATATATATATATATATATATATATATATATATATATATATATATATATATATATATATATAAATCCCTTGTCCACTCGTGAACAAGGGATTGTTTTCCCGAAATGCGTAGAGGTGGTCTACCCTGTATGAAATAAACACCGCTTTTGAAGCAACCAACTTGTGTCCGCGGCATGCTGTGTATTTCTGAAAGAGGAATTCAGCGTTTTTCTGTGTAGTGAGGCTCGCCACCTCGCCGTGGAACGCCGTCGTAAGTAGAAGGGGAAAGGCGATTGCAGTGCGGCGCACTGCTCAGCTGAGGATATATATATATTTTGGTGGACAAGTTCACTTTGCTAAAAATAAATTAACTGCTATCTAAAATAAAAGGTAGTAATTGGTTTTCATCTATAGACCTGTCATCAGTCTATCATCAGGTCCTACTCCATCGGAAAAGCAAGAGACCTACTACTTTCATCACACTTGTGGGGTGTTTCCAATTTCTAAGAATACCATTTGGTTTTAATCAACAGCTGCAGGCTTCTAGAGACAAATGATTCATTTCTTAAAAAATAAAAGGAGTGCTATTTTTCCAAGCTGAAATTCTGATTATGGGGAAAGAGAAAGCTGAACATGATGAGTGACGAAGAAAGGTGTTAGTTCTAGAAAAGAAGGGTCTTACAGCGGAATTTCGTAAATTCAAATTTGCTACGCATACAGTCAATTACTTGGGTCATGAGATATGTAACCAAGGAATCAAACCCAAGCTTGAATTGATTGAACCTGTGAAAAATGCTCCTTGTCCTGGAAATAAGGAGGAATTGCGCTCCTTCTTAGGACTTGTTGAGTACTATTCTAAGTTTATGCCGGATTTGTTAGTGTAGACGCATGTTCTCAGACAACTGTTAAAGGTTACATCAGAATTGTTGTGTTCTAATGAGTGTGTGAATGTCTTTGAGAGTATAAAAAATGACATAAGTAGTGCACCACCTTTGAAGGGGTTTGACCCGAATTTACTGAGTGTGATTACCACGGATGCTAGTGGTAAGTGACTAGAGGTTGGTCTCACACAAATAGAGACAGATGGTAAGAAAGTAGTAATAGCCTTTGCTTCACAGAGTTTGACACCTACTGAAGAAAGATACTCGGTGAATGAGCGGGAGACCTTGCCATGCATGAGGGGCACAGAGCAATTTAGGCCATTTGTGTGGTGGGAAGGAGATTAATTTAAGAACAGAGCACAAGCCACTTACGAAAATACTTGCTACTAGCAGGGTACAAAAAGTGTCTACAAATATTACAAAAAAGTCCATACGATAACAAGATTTTGTTTACAAAGTATTGTACATACCTGGGATAAGAAATTGGGTTGCGGACTGTCTCAGAAGATTACCTTTACCATTAACGGAAGTGCCAATGAATAATTGTGAGGATTCTGTAGTAGTCAGTGTAGAAAATGGTGAGGAATACAGAATTAATAAGAGTGAGCAGACACCTGCATATGAAAAGGATGGTCAACTTGTGGAAGTCTAGCGTTATCTGAAGGGAGGTTGGTCACACAAGAGAACTGTGAGTGTCAATCTCAGGAAATATTGAGAGCTATGAAATGAACTGACTAAGCGTGTCATTATGTATGTAGAGGGTAGAAAATGATACTTCCAGTGAATGTGAGAGACAAGATTTTACAGTTGTCACGTTAGTCATTAGGGATAAGTGAAAAGTTAAAGGATCGTATTGATGACCTGTAGTACATAAGGTCACAGAAAGACAGGTGAGGATGTGTGTAGATTGTTGCAATGCAGACAAAATGCTTAATTCCTTCCGTCCCACTTTAAGCCCGATAGTGTCCAAAGATAGAGTGGGAAACTCTTGAAGTGGCTATCTTGGGACCAGAATAGAATAGAATACATTTATTGTTCAGTTAATTAAAACCACAACAATTTATACATAGCAACATTAAAACAAATATCCATTAAAAAAACTGTTTCCTTTTTTGCTCTCTAAAAGGGAAAACTATTTCTTATCATAAAATTTACACTTCATATTGTTATAATTTAAACAAAGCATTTGAAAAAATTGAGTAATATTTAAAACATAGAGTCTAGTGTTACATCATACAACCATTTTACCGGGCCACTAGCCTTGTTTTGGATGCTCCTCATGCTAGATTATGAGGTTAGTCAAGTGGCGGCTAGGCTGCGGATCTTCCTGGCCGGGGCATTTTGATATTACAGTTCCGCAAGAGCAGATACCTCTTGCATTAAGTGGTCCCCTTAGCATGGTCTCTAATATTACATCATGCAACCATTTTGCCTGGCCACTAGTCTTGATTTGATCTTTCCTCGTGTTTGATTAGGAATTTGATCAAGCGACAGTTAAGCTGTGGATCTTCCGGGTCAAGGCATTTTAATATTGCAGTTCTGCAAGAGCGGACCCATCTTGTATTGAACGGCCCCCTTAACAGTTTCCGGCGATCCTCGCCTAGCGCTGGGCAGATACAGACTAAGTGAATAAAATCCTGCGTTGGTGCTCCACAGAGACAACATGAGGCCCTGATATTTCCAACTCCGCTGGTCTGCATTTGATGGCAATTTACCAAAGCGTATGTTGTACCTTGACTCCCATGTTATACTTGCCCTCTCTGTGGAATCTTTATGTGATGTCACCTTATAGAATGTTGGGAGTCAAAGAGCCACAGTTGGCTGGGCTGAGCAGCATGCTGGCTGCTCCTGGTGGGGTCTTGATTGGGTCTTCACTGGATCTTGAATAAATCTACTTGAATCACACTAATCTGCGTGGACTCAATTACCACAAGTTTTTGGCGACGATCTTCAAAAGAACCTCCACCTACCACCTCTTCAAGACCTCAAGCAACTTTAAAAACACAGGACCTACTCCAACTCAAGTTAAGCTAAGTCAACTGCCATCGTGACCCCACCAGTGACCTCCCACCGGTCGCCCACAGCAGTCTGCCAGTTGTTTCTGTGCGTCTGGGGAAGTGCCACTACAAGAGCTGCCCATCCTGTCTTGGGCGTCTACTCCCCACTACCTAATTGCGTCCTGTGCTGTGCCATCGTCTTCGCTTTGTGCTGTGCCTTCAAGTGAGGGCAAGCCCACTAACGTCTGGGGAAGTGCTGTGCCTTCAGTGAGGGTAAGCCTGACGCTCTTCAAGTCTCTCCACGTCTCTACGCTTAGTGCTGTGCCTTCAGTGAGGGTAAGCCTGACGCTCTTCAAGTCTCTCCACGTCTCTACGCTTTGTGCTGTGCCTTCAGTGAGGGTAAGCCTCATCTATTGTGATCAACTACCATATATTAACGTTCACGCTGTCTGGAGAAGAAGTGTGCTACCAGTTCTACATAGGGGTCCTCCCTGTATGTCACAAGTGTTTTCTTTTCAGAGTCTGTTGCCTTGTTTACACACGTGCCAAAGAGGTCTGTCTACAATTTACAATGGAACTGTTATCCTGCTGTGAGGAGTTTTGCTGGTAATCTTTTCCTTAACGCCAAAGTCAAGGTGAGACACGTCTTTCTCTCTAATTGTTGGGGCACGCTGAGACCTTTTTGCTGCATCAAGTGTGTCGGAGTGCATGGGACATGTAACCAAGCCAGGCCTCGAGTTACAATTTCAATTTATGGGTGCTTGCGCAAGACAATGTCATTGTGTCAATTTTGGAAACGACATCTGTGAAACGACATATGTGCCTCACGTTACGGATCTTTCTGTCTTTCTTGTCTAAACGTGAGTTTTGAACATTGTGCATGATCTACGGTGAGGAACCACGATTTTGTGATAATTTTTAAGTTTAGTAAGGCCATATTAGGCTTTACATGTTTCACGTTACATCAACCGCCTAGTAGTCGTTTAAAAATTCATGCGCGTGTCAATTACAGCTCGCGCAGTTTTACCTGCCACGACTGGGGTTCTGTGGTTTTCTTCGCATCATGTTCAGCGTAGTCAGCCTTCTCGTTTTCATTATGCTGCTGATGGACGTTGTGCCTCACCAACGCGCCGTGAGCCATCCGGGACGGCGTGTTCAACGTGCCGCCATCTTTAGGTTGGAGGCTCCGATTCTTCAACTTTGCATGTGTGGACTGTGGTGTACTTTTCTTTCTGCTTATTTTGCCAACCACGTTTATCTCACGCGGGATGGTGTAGAAAAACTGCAGGGACGTCGTTTCAAGAAGGGAAGATGTTGAGTAGAACATGGCAGTTCCTCGACGCATTTCAGTGATCGTTCTGCAGTGTGTGAAGGGACGCTCTGAAATTAATACACTCGTTGGCCAGAGGTACATTTTCTATGCATTGCAGTTGTGTGCTGGTTTTAGTGACGCAAGAGGAGCCTTTGACTATGTGAGCACTCAGGTGGACTTCATTTTAGTCTGTTCCTTTGCATACCTGTGCTTCTCTTCACTCTGGTGACAGGCACACCACGTTTTAAGACTGCCTGTCTGTTCTCTTGTGCACAGCATTAAGTTTCAGTATGCCTTTATTGTCATTTACTCCACCTTCAACCATCTGTACTTATGCTGTTAGCACATTCGAGTCTGAAGAAGGTATGCTTCACACAATTGTTGCTCGGGTGAGTAGTCGCTCACCGGCGTGGGTCGCATGTCATGGTCATTACGTTTTAACCTCTAATACAAGTGTTTTTGCCAGTATTTTTTTTTCCTGTTCACGATATGCTGTTGTTCTCGTGTATTTTTATTCACAGGTTTGCATGTCAAGAGTCTAAGAGATTAGTCATGGGTTCCTACCCATGTATTCGGTTTCCTACCCAAATATTCCTTTCACCGTTGGAATATGCCATTTGTTCCTACTCATATGTGTGTTAAGTTAACACACTTACAGTACTACAGTTCTACCCTTTCACAGGGGATCCATGCAAAGGTTACAGTCCTTCTGCATTAGTGCGGGTTTCTACCCAAACACTTTCAAGTCTACCCGTGTACAGGGGATTCATGCAAGGGTTACAGTCCTTTTGCATTAGTACTGGTTCCTACCTGTACACACTTTCAAGTCTACCCGTTTACAGGGATTCATGCAAAAGTTACAGTCCTTTTGCATTAGTACTGGTTCCTACCTGTACACTTTCAAGTCTACCCGTTTACAGGGGATTCATGCAAAGGTTACAGTCCTTCTGCATTAGTGCGGGTTTCTACCCAAACACTTTCAAGTCTACCCGTGTACAGGGGATTCATGCAAGGGTTACAGTCCTTTTGCATTAATACTGGTTCCTACCTGTACACACTTTCAAGTCTACCCGTTTACAGGGGATTCATGCAAAAGTTACAGTCCTTTTGCATTAGTACTGGTTCCTACCTGTACACTTTCAAGTCTACCCGTTTACAGGGGATTCATGCAAAGGTTACAGTCCTTTTGCATTACATTTCTAGTTCACGGGTCTTCACCCGTCGTTCACTCCACATATCAGTGTGCTCTTTTTCTTTACAAGGACTATTGTTTCGTGGATTTTGGTTCCATTTCCCTTAATACTCCGTCATTGTTTGTTGGGGTCTGTTTTGGGGTTATAGTCCTAGCTATGCGAAGGTTTTAGTCCTTTCGCATTATCATATGGGTTCCTATCCATATCTGTTTTTATCGTATGGGTTCCAAATCATATTCCAATGTTTCACTGTATGCGTGTTCTATTTTGCTCAAAGTGCAGAATTTCAAATGCTATTTTTTTTGTTGTTGTTCGTGGATGGTTTGTCCAGTGCTGCATTTATTCAAAAATGACAGTTTAGCATTTGCACATCTCAATGCATGTCAATTTGGGAACGTTTGTCAACGCTCCAACACTATGTCTATTAAGTTTTTCAAGGGGCATGCGGTTCTATCTCAATGTCATTCTGGTGTTTATCCAAGCCAGTGGTCACACGTATTTACATGAGTGCAGTTTCCACGTTCTGGAGGTACTTTTCTATGGTGCTCACCATACGGTATCTTTCCAACGTTATGCGAGCCAAAGTACAATCTAAGTGATATGTAGGCGAATGCAAATGTTTGTTATTTTTTTTAAACAATGTTTTCTTCACAGGATTCTACATTGTGTTATTTCTATTCAACTCAGTTCTATTGCTCTTTTGTCTCTATGTTCTTGCTTGCATGCAGTTTTCTCTTGTTGGGATGGCCTAATTCCATTTACATGCATTCACTTACACACTCTCTATAATTACACACTCTCTATAATTCAACTTAAACATTCTCTATTATTCAACTTCTCATTTATTTCAATCTGCATGGATGTGTACTATTACTCAATAATCTCAGAGCCCATCCTGTCCTGCAGTATTCCCTAGTTGCGATTATATACACTCTCAACATTCTAGTGCTCTATTATGTCTAGCATTTCTATGTGCATGCTTGGGAATCCTAGCTGGGATTGCACACCTCTATTCTCGTCCATTCTACTAGTATTCTCTAGTTGAGATTACAATGGTCAAATCTATCCTCGAATGATAGGTTTCTCATGTTTCTAGCGCTGCTTTCCTGCATGTGTTTTTCCAGCCATGCTGTTTCTCACCTTTGCTATTCCTTCTTTCCATTCCAATCTCTTTTTAGTTCAAAATGCTCAATTTCAAATGCCATTCTCCAGTGGTGTTTTGTCTCAAAAAATGGAAATTCAAGGTTAACCTTTACATAAGGTTGTTCTCAAATGTCCGCTGTGTGATATGTATGTAGTTGAATTTTAGTTCAATGGTGTATATACTTGTATATGACCGTACGTACATGCTCTCAAGATTTCAATTACTCAATTTTCTCTGTTGGTCGATTGTCAATGTACATGAATGTGTTCAGTTACTTTATTACCACAATGTACGTGCATGTCTGCAGTATTCCACGTTCGAGATTGCATATTTCATTTTGTATACATTCCAGTAATATTTCCTCGTTGGAATTATATTGTGTTGTACTTTCCAGGGTACTACTCTACATGGATGCGTGCAGTATTCCTTAGAGCGATTGCCTCCTGTCGCACCTGTCTGTCTATGGTGCCACGTTTTAGCTACATCTATTTAATGTTCCAATGTTTCACTGCGTGCAGTATTCCTTAGAGCGAATGCGTTTATCAATTCATTTTATTGATTTGCGTGCATTCCAGTTGTATTCCCTAGTTGGGAGTACATTGTGTTGTATCTACCACGATACTCATGGTTCAAATGGTCACCTTCAACAGTTCATTTACTCGATTTTTTTTCAATGTGTGACTTGACCTTTTGAGGTTGTTGATATGGGGGTCACCCCTCTCAATTTTTCAATGTTTCTTCAATATAACCTTCACTAGGTTGTGGGGTTATTCTCCTCTATTTTTGAATGTGTGACCCTTCACGAGGTTGCCTCGATTTGGGTTTTCCAAAGTATCCTGCGTGCTGTATTAACACAGTTACATTACTACAGTGCACGGTATGGTTTTTCCACACGAAGTTGGTCCTTACACCGAGATGTGTATGGGGAGAAGTACTAGTTTTGTGCACAACGCTTCTCCATCCCAAGAGATTTGTCATGGGTTCCCACCCATGCATTCGTGTTTACATATTTAGCTTACGTTTACCCTTTTTGGGTGCATTTTCATGCTTTCATTGCTAGTACGTACGGTTTGTATTGAATTTTCTCCTATGAGATATACACTGTAATTTTTGTATTACAATCTCATCGTATTATTATGATAATGGTGTGCATTGCGTTGTATCTACAAATTCTTCTCTGAGCCTCAGTGATAAGCTAAAGTCTAACGTTTGGAAAAGCTCCAAATTTTCAATGTACTGTGCGTGTTTCAAGTAACATTGTGTTTTGCTCTATTGCGGCGTGATAAAGTTTAATACTGTGAGACTGACTGATGAAATCCACTTTAAAAACGTCTTAGAAAACCTGACAATGCCCCTGCGCGTCTAACGCTGTGTTGCTAAGCAACTTACAATTACCACAGCGTATTGCTATAAATTTTGACTTTAGATAGTAAGAGAAAGGCTGATCCAAATATGCAGCAGATTGCAGTTTTACATAGGATTGCAAGACCATCCATGCATGTGCCCGCTTGCTCAGGGTGGCCTTGTCCTCGAGTAATGAATGTTGCTTTGCTCCCTTCTTCAAGATTTGCTGGAAAGTGGAGTAAGGAAGGTTCTTCTGCCAAAGGTCTGCCATGTTAGTGAATTGTAGTGAGGATTGAAGATATACAGAGTAGGCAGACTGCGGATCGCCTTGTAACGCATTCCAGAGTGCATTATTGATTTCATTTTCTCTGTTGAGCCAAATTTTATACCAGGCTCTTATTGTGACATATCTTCTATGAAGCTGTTGCTGTTGTAAACCGAATTCTAATCAAACCTGCGCCGGCGAGGCATTATGCGGAAGTGAAAATACTTTTTTGCATGCTCGCGTTTGGAGCCTATCCAAGACCCCTGCGTCTTTCCCAAACTGGACATCGCTTCCGTATGCAAGGGTAGGTAGAAGTTTTGCTTTCATAATGGATAGTAATGGGGTGAGGGAGGGACCTTTTAAACTTTTTGAAATAGAGCAGAATGCGAACGTAAGTCCATTTCCCTTTTTTTGTGCGGCCTCATTTTGTATTCGGAAAGTTAATCGTTTATCCAGATATATCCCTAGATATTTGTAGCTACTCACTACTTCAAGATTCGAATTACCAAATTTAAATGATGTTAATTTTTGGATAGTTCGACTTATAATCATAGCTTTTGTTTTTGCGACGTTTATTTCCAGCAAATTCTTCCTGGCGAAGTTTCCTAACTCATCTATTGCTCTTTGGAGGCCGATCCTTGTATGGCTTGCCAGGACTGTCGTCAGCGTATGCTAAATGAGTAATCCGCAGAGTTCCCAAACGAGGAGGATGCAAATTGATTTTGTCAAGCCTTGGTGACAAATCCGCCATAAATAGATTAAATAAATGAGGCACTAGGACGCACCCTTGCTTGAGTCCCTCCTTCATGTAGATTTTCCTTGAGAGCCTCGTCCCATCTAACCCTGGGCGGTGAACTACGCTACGCTCGCGGAGTTTGCGTAACTACGCGCTATGCGAATCGCACGTAGCACAGGAAAAAATTTTGCTCGCTCGCGTTCCTCGACGTCAAGTTGGCGACCGCGAGTGAGCAAAATCAACATCCCGGCGAGACTTTTTCCTCGTTCGCAATCGGGAACATCAAGTTGCCGATCGCGAGCGTGGAAAATAAACCTCCCGGCGAGATTATCAACGCGGGGAGGTCAGTTTTCTCATTGCGAGTGGTCGCGTATGCTTGCGACCGCTCGCGATGAGAAACTGCCTGTTCGCGTTGAGAAAGCTGCCGCCCGAGTACAAATCTACTTGAGCGGCAGAAAACGACCGCTTGCACTGTGCATGATGCCGTTCGCAATGATTGCACAGTGCGGACAAGCATCCAGCACTGTGCAATCATTGCGAACAGCATTTCCCTATCGCACTACGCAGCTCGCGTACCTACGCGTAGCACGACGTAGTGAATTTTGCACTTCACGTAACTACGCGTAGCGCAACTACGCGAACTACGCCCAGGGTTAGTCCCATCAGCTATTTTTACTTGCATCCATGTATCCAAGTATAATGCCATAATCGGTTTTAATATTCTATCTGGCAGGCCCCACTGCTTTAGCTTGTTCCATAAAATGCCTCTATTGACTCGATCGAAAGCAGCTTTAAAATCAACGAAGCATAAAAACAACTTCTTTTGCTGTCGTAAGCTTTTTTCTGCCATCAGACCTAGCGATAGTATGTTCGTAATGGTACCAGAGCCACGTCGGAAGCCAGACTGGTTAATGGGGATGATTTTATTACTATCGGACCAACTAATTAGATCTGCCAAGATTAGTGAGGAATAATACTTCGCTTTGGCATCGATTAGAGCTATTAAACGATAATTGGCTGGGTCAGTTCGCTCCCCTCCCTTGAATAATGGATTTTTTATTGAGCCTCTCCAGCTGTCTGGCAGGTGATTTAGAGTGCTCACTTCATCAAACAGGCGAGACAGCGGTGCAGCCCAAAATTTGGGATCTTGTTTATATATTGCCTGCGTTATGCCATTCGGGCCAGGGGCGCAGTTAAGCCTGCCCTTGGCTATAACTTTTGCAATTTCATCTTGGACAAAATGCGTGAATAAATGATTTGTACTTTCTGAATCTTTAGGGAGGTTGGTTATGATATTTGATTTATCCTCCTTTTTGATTTCGCCTTCGACCTCCATTGTATGTACTTGTGCTGTATAGATGGCTGAACTTGACTGTACAAAAGCAGTTCTTTCTTTTGCATACTCAGTGAATGGGGATACCTGCAATACGCTCACTCTCACAGATGATATTGAGAAAGTAGCAGTTAAATAATCTGCCCAGGCTTGTTCCGTCACGCATGTCGAGTTGATCGCTTTTGGCGTTCTTACTAGGGAATTCACTTGATCCCAAAACGCTTTGGGGTTGGATCTTCTAGCGTTATATAAAAGTTTCGCCCAAAATTTGTCCTGCTGCAATTTATTGTCCTCCCAGGCTTGTTTTTTATATCGCTTTTTAAGTTGATGTATTTGCTCCTGTTTCATTTTTGATACGTTGCTACCCCTTGTAGATCCAATGGCAGCGCGTAGGTTTTTTCTTAGGTTTTTAGCGGTCAGACTCAAGAATATTCGTGGTTTATACATCGTGTTTCAATATGAATTTGTTGTTTTAGCATCCTTGGGGAGTTTTGTTAGAAAGGCAACCCAGGTTTCTATCATCCTACCGTTTAGTGAGTCTTGGGATGTCCACAGCTCCTTTGCTCTCTCAGCGATTTGGGGAAGTGTGTTACTAGTCCAGCGTAGTCTTTTAAGATTTATCGTTGATATAATTCCAAGCTCGGGTACAGCTTCCAAATGCCTTGGACATGGGTTTAGCAGTTCAAGATGTTGACTGGAATGATCGCTATCCGTGGAATATATTATTGAAAAAGCTCTTACTTGTTCGAGGAGCGGTAGTGTGACAATTGTGTAGTCTAAAATAGAGCTAAATTTGGGGCCGTGATAAGTGCTGATTGGCGGGCAGTCCTGAGCCACTCTGCCGTTTAGTACTCGCAGCCCCAGATGCTCTAGGTCTGTCACTAATTGTTGCCCCATTGGATCTATCCATAGGGAGGAAGTATGCACTTGATTTGTACTGCCCATATTGCATTAGCTGCGCTTAAAAGGTCGTCTTTCTCGGGAGTATAAATCAGATTTGAATTAAAATCCCCTGTTAGTATTATTTCCCATGCAGGATGTTCAAACCGAAGTTCCGATATGGTGGTAATTAAGGTTTCGAATAATTCTTTTTTAATTTTATGCTTTGGATGCGCATAAAGGTTGATAAGAATAATTGTTCCGGCTTTTTTATTAAAACCCAGATCCATTTTTATAATTTTCATGTCTGTTGTTGTTATAAGCAGTTGGGTGGATGTAATGTTTAAAGTTGTTGAGATATAAACTGCTAAGCCACCTTTTGGTATCCTAAATCGTTGGGTCCTTGTGGCCTTTACATGATGGAGAATACGCCCTGGGATCTGGACTAGGTCTATTAGCCATGTTTCCTGGAGAGCTACTATTTCGTAGTTATTCCAGTACTCAGATGGTACATTATCCTGTAAATCGCGCTTTGCTCCTGCTATATTCCATGAGAGAAAGTTTAATGGCCTATGATCTTCTCTGCTGCTCAGCCACTTGGGTCATTCTCTTCGTTCTAGCGGTGAGGGGCCCTCAGTTTCGTCTTTACCGAATAAACAGGCCTTCTGCCGGGCTTGTTGGGCTTGTTTCGCCCCTGCTGTAGCACGGGTGTGGGATACCCTTTTTTAATTGGTATAGACAAAGATATACCCCAGGCCTCGAATTGAGGTGCGTGATTTAAAATGGCCAACACTGTTTCCTCAGTTTTCCAAGTTGACAGGGTGCTTTCCATTCCCTTGCTGCCCTCCTGGTGGAGGAACTCAATTGACAGCAAGTTATTTGACGTTAAGTACTTTAAAGTAGGAATAGCTGCCATTAGACTCAGGATGTTTCCTCTATTCAGATAGTCTTGTGGGCCTTGTGAGGTATATTGTGGGGCTAATAATAACTGGTTATGCAGCTGTTGTGTTCGCTCGTTGACTCTTGAGTGCACGATGAGAGCAGGGCTGCTGGTTTGTTTACTGGGGGACCCATACGTGCTGGGACCTTGCTCTTTAACGTGCTGAGGAATACATTTTATTGCAACTCGGTCACTCAACTCTCCACCCGGCAGGAATCCTTTCTGTATTTTGATCTCTCTCCCTCTCCCCAACGTGACTTTGGTCTCTGAGCAGAGGCCTAAATCATGAGCTGAACTACAAGGTTTAGGGCCGGCCTCTTCTACATTATTTTTTGTGGCCGTCATACATTGATCTAATATGCCATCGGTTGCTCTTATATTGTTCATGAAGGGTGACTTTTTACTACCCTTGGAATACCTTGTTGCTACCTGTTCAGCATTTGACCCAGGCCCCCCCCCCCCCAATACAAGCCTCATGTACCTTTTTTGTATCAGATACCATATTTGAAGTAAAAGACTCCCCACTTCTTGGGGTTGACACTTCCGTCGTCACCAGTTGATCCTTAAGATGTTGCACCCCTACTTCCTTTTGACCACTGTCTGCTGCAATGATGGTTGAGGGCTGATTTTTCCCCCCCTTGAAGTTAAAGATTGGATAAAGGCCATTCACATCGTGGTCTGTTTCCTTGGTGTTATGAGGGTGTTTTCTGGCCTTCCTGGCCCGCTTCTTCTGCCGTTTCGTTAGGGCGGATGGGGGCATATTTACACCGTTCTTGAGTGAGTTTATTGGCCCATCCGTTGAGTTTGTTTGCTGACTTGGGACCAGTTTTGTATGATCAAGCTGGGTATAAGTATGTAAAAGTTCTGGTGATCATTTTTCTAAGTAAGTTGAGTTGGAGATTATGGAAAGTGCTAATGCGAAAGCAGTGGTTACATTTTTGGATGGGGTTTTTGTGCATGAAGGGTTACCCAAAACTTGATTAGTGACAATGGTGCGCAGTTTAAGTCCAACATGGCGAGGAATACAGAATTAATAAGAGTGAGCAAACAACTGCATATGAAAAGGATGGTGAGGAGGAGTCCGAGTCAGTTGGCAGAAATGGCTGATAAGGACTAGTTAGTTGAAGTAAAGAAAATAATTTGGGCTTATAGGTCCCCTTCCTCTGTTACTGGATATAGTCCTTTTCAATTAATGAGAAGTGGGAAACCGTATACTAAGGACAACATGGGTTGGATGAGTGAGTCTAGAAAGGTGGAATGGTCTCCAGAGGAAGTGAGGAATAGCACAATGAAGGCGTAGCAAGTTTATAAGGATTATTATAACGACAAGCATGCTTGTACTGATGTGGCTTTGTCTGAAGGAGAATGGGTCTGTGTTAAGAAGGCAGGCAGAGTTCCAAACGGTCAAAGTTCTTTCTCTGAACCATTAAAGGTGGTAGAGTGTCTGAGGAATTCAGTACACGTAAGTGACAGTAGGGTGTGGCATATTCAGTACGCTTAAGTGATTGTAGGATGTGGCATATTCAGTATGCTTAAGTGATGGTAGGGTATGGCATATTCAGTACGCCTAAGTGATGGTAAGGTGTGGCATTTGAGTCGCATTGCAAGATATTAGGGGGAAAAAGGATGTGATTTTCCTGTGTTTACTGGGGAGGTCAGTGATCGGTTGCAGGACACAACAGGCAACGAGGGGTCGGGAATGTCAGTGGAGGAATGCCTGGAGCAAACTGTCCAAGCTGATGAGGCTGGGTCTAGCTCTGAGGAACAGAAGGGAGAAGCTAGTATGGTGGGAAGCCAATTGAGTCAAATGGGTAGGCCTATTAGTTTCCCATTAAGGTCCAGGATTATGTAGAATAAATAAGAGTCTTGGTTTGTTGTCTCAAATCCCAGGTTCACCTCCCCCAGGGGTCAGGCATCTGCCATCAACCTCCTTCAGTGACATAGAACACAGTCCTGAGTGCTCCAGGGCCATGTGGCTCGAGCATCTCTACATGACGATTTATCTCATGCTACAAAGAATGGTCTTTATCTGTCATCTTGCACAATCTTCTTTGCTTCAAGAGCAATGCTCTTAATGCTTTATATCTCTGAGCCCGCTCTGAAGAGCCTTGTGCTATTGCGGCATGTCTCTATTTAGCTTTGGTGTGTTACATTTTTCTCCTTACCTAGGAGGTATATACACACTTTTGTACCTACTCGTCACACTGACAAGGATCAACCAGGCCAGAGAAAGAGTTTAGGTTCTTTGCGTTCCCATTCAGAGGGGAACTGATGTGCGAGTAAGGGATGGCCTGCCCTTTTGGCATTAAAGAAAGACTGACTTGCATACAGATCACTGCTTTCCAGACCTTTAAGAACCATGACCCACTTTTAAGATCGGCAAACTTTTGCGAACTACCAAGCTTGAATGGACACAAGGTGGACAATTTTTTCAATGTAACTAAAGCATAGTTTGGTACGGCACTGTCATTTACAAACAGCACATTTCCCTTGTAATGACCACTGAATTTGCACGGACCAACAATTTTACTGAAAAAATATTTTGCGTGCAGATGAGAATATGTGCACATCACATTTCAGTGAATATCATTTGCGCATCACCATGTAAAGTGTCTTGATTTGTATTGATCCTAGTAAAATCTTTGTTTGCCTCACGCTTCGGAATTACAAAACAAAATGTGCTTCATTTTTACTTTCCTAACTGCTGAATGTATATAATTCATTTGCAGGGATTACATTTCCTTGTGTGTTACAAAACCCTGCAGCCTTCCTTTCACAGTCTCTGTACCCCAGTAAGATTGTCATATAAATCACTTTTCTTTCTCTGACTGCAAAGTGAGAGGGGTTTGTAAACACCAATACCCAAGTTTAAAAAATAAGCAGCAATTTGTCAGAATACATAGACTGACATTTGACCCCTCTGATTTCGAAGCACAATGAATGCGACAAGTTAAATACAGAATTTAAAGGTATCTTTATTTATTGCTTGGACTTTCACAACCCACCAGCTCATGAGTGACCACAGGGTCGGGACCCACAGTTTTGGAAACACTGATATAGATGATCCCCATCTCTAATAGTGCAGACAACGTACAATGCAGCGGACTGGTGTATTGCCAACAGGAAGGCCTCATGGTTGTCTTGATTTCAATCATTTAAGTCTATCTTATTTTGACTTGTTACATTTGTCTCTCTGTAACTGCTAGCAGAGACATCCTTGTTAGTAAAATCTCTTACATAAGGATCGTTGCTGTCTTTAGTGGCCTCCCTGAGCCTCCCAACAGAACACTCTGCCTCAGACGCACGCTCTCCAGACTTATTCAAACAAACCACCCACTCTAGTGGCACAAATATGTCAGCCACCACCCACTAGAGCCTATCCTGACAAACACAGAAACCTTGTTACCAGAGTCATCTTTCTGAATGTGCCCAGGCTAGTAGATGCAGGAACTCTGTATATCTCAACACATCTCGGACCTAAAGAGGAATCTCATATCTATGCGAACAGCCTTCGCTGTCACTTCTGAAGCATACTTAGAAGTACTTGCTCTCTAAACGTCCACCTCCATCTATCCCTTTTTCTTTCTTCGACGTAAGGATAAGTGCTCTGTTCCAGGAGGTCATGGCAGGGATGTGCTGAAAGAATTGCTGTGTTTAACTTCTGTTACCAAACATCAATAGCAAATTTATCCCGAGACTGGTAAAAGCCATTTTAGTGGCCAAGACTTGCCTATTATAGGCAACAAGAATATACCAGATTGCACGTGGCCCTTTTTTGTCTTTGCTTTCGAAAATGTGTGTCTTGAATTGCATCAAAATGACATCACAAAGCCAAACACTGCCCAGGCGCCTCAGCCTATAATCAGCACTGGAGTGTAGATGCTCTCTGATTCAGCCTGGCAGTCACTGAGGAGGCACTTATAATCAGGGCAACTGGAATTATGTGGCAGCGGTGCACCAAATTATGCAGCAGTGTTGACTAAATTATGCGGCAAGAAAAAGGCAAAATGTGCAGCATAATGCAGTCAAATACATAAATAGGCAACTGAAAGGTAACCAGTTAACCTTTAAGAATGGTCCTCCAACATGCGTGAATTCATATCACCACTTATCACCATGTGTTTTGTAACTTTTGATCTTTTGAGCTAGAAACGATTTTTTTCATAAAATCTGCAGATTATGCAGCAGATGATGGAATATGAGGCAAATGAAGCAAATCCTTAATTATGTGGAAAAAAGCTGGGGCTGCAGAATCGCATAATTCCAGTGGTCTTGCTTACAGTGGCATGGGCGAGTGTAGTAGAGCACTGAATTCATGAGTACAATTATCGAGGCGGTGTCATTGCTTGCTGTAACTTGTGTGCAAGTGTGACTTTAAGTTTCACACATTTGGCAGTTGAATGTCACTCATAAGTACACTGAAACAATGGACATGTCACACATAAGCAACCTGAAAGCTTGACAGGTATGACGTAAAAATAGAGGTCATACTGGTATAAACTACCCCGGTGGCAACCCAGCTGCTCCATAGCCAAGTCTGCATATTATAACACGTTTTTTTCCTCATTTGGATGACTATATAACATAAAACTATTTTCTCTCTCTTTGCACTTCATGAACCTATTTCAAAGTCGAAACGTTAATTGACAAAAAAGCTCCTTAACAAAGTGCCTCTTCTAATTAAACTTAACATTCGTGTGCCCAAATTAAGTTAAAATGCCGATCCTTAAACTACAGGTTATTCGCAGTTATAATATCAAAAGGTGAATATTGGAATTATTTATCCCTGCCTGCTCGGGTCTTGGGAGCTCCCTGATGCATCTGTTCCCGTCCCCATCCATGTGCAGTGAGGGGGACACTGGGGCCCGAGGGAGGCGGTGCTGCTGGATATAAATGGGGAGCACAGAGCAGAAATGATCGCTTACATTAATTTCAATTCTGTGTTTCCGAAATGTTGCCATGCACGTCCTGGTGACGTTTTAAATAATGAATTTCGAACTCGGACTTTAGAAGAAGATGCTCTATTGATACAGTCACTTTCGTTTCTTTCTGCACCGGAATTGCATCGAGCCGCTCTTCCGGGATGGTGACGTCACTAGCGTGTCATTGGCAGCTGCTCCCTATAATGGTGACGATTGGCCGCTCCCCTGAACCGCCTGCCCAATAGGTAGAGTGACCCGTGCAAGTGACGCAAATCCGGTTTCCGTTTTACTTCCGGCAGTAGTCTTTGTGCAACAAATGAAAACAAAAGTAATCAAGGACTGTTGGGACCGCAGGGCGGGGCTGGGACCTGATCCGAAGGTAACGGAGGAGTCCCGAATTGGAGGACAGGTGAGGAGCGGAGACCCGCTTGAAAAGCATTGGGATGGAGGAGGGGTGTGCCCGGAGTATTCATTCACCCTTGGGATGGAGGGGTGCGCCTGAAGTATTCAATCACTCTTGGGATGGAGGGGTGTGCCTGGAGTATTCATTCACTCTTGGGATGGAGGGGTGTGCCTGGAGTATTCATTCACTCTTGGAATTGAGGGGTGTGCCTGGAGTATTCATTCAGTCTTGGAATTGAGGGGTGTGCCTGGAGTGTATTCATTCACTCTTGGAATTGAGGGGTGTGCCTGGAGTGTATTCATTCACTCTTGGAATTGAGGGGTGTGCCTGGAGTGTATTCATTCACTCTTGGAATTGAGGGGTGTGCCTGGAGTGTATTCATTCACTCTTGGAATTGAGGGGTGTGCCTGGAGTATTCAACCACTCTTGGGATGGAGGGATGTGCCGGGAGTATTCATTCACTCTTCGGATGGAGGGGTGTGCCGGGAGTATTCATTCACTCTTGGGATGGAGGGGTGTGCTTGGAGTATTCATTCACTCTCTTTCGGAGAGTCCAGCCGGCAGCGGTCACTGGGAAGAGCGGACAGAGCGCCTTTGAGTACACAGAGGCCAGGTCTTTGCTGGCTCTGTCTTTCCTGTTCCCGAGAGAATGCATATATGTGTAAGGACACTGAAGGGACGCGACAACAGGTATCACCGAGGCACTGAGCCTGATCATTTGTGCCTTCACTTCTCCTCCCCCAACGACACGGGATTGGGGGGCATGACTCACAAAGGTGTATAGCCCCAGTCCCCAAGTTATACATTTGTCTTTGTATATCGGCCCTCCCTTACACTCCACATGGACCATTCCCCTTTAACCCGCTGGGGGTTAGATATGTGGTGTGTGTGCCTTCCTTCCCTAGCCACCGATTCCTGACTATGTCCCATCATATGCTGACAGCTGAAGCGCATGTAAGTGCTCGGGTAACTTTACCTGGCCCAGTCAGGCTGGCTCGTGTTTTTGAATTCAGCAAGTGATGTGTTTGCAATAAGCCAAACTTTCTCCTTCTATAATCTTATTTATCAGGTTAGTCGAGCTCCAAGTTATTTTATAGACCAATTGGTTATTTTTTAAGTTATATTTAGCGAGGACCCCCATTGTCAAGTATGTTTAATCATTCTTAAAATTAGGTGCAGTCCCTTTTTTTTTTTTTTTGCCCTGGTGTGCCTTATGAGTTCCATATACACCAGAAAACGCTTATCTGTTTTCCCATACAATACCAGAGGAAGTCTTCGCTATTCATCTCACGCTCAGCACAATTCTAGGATGATCCCTTTGATTCTATTTTGCAAGCAAAGCCTGGTATCCAAATCTGAAGACGAGGCCGAATTCTGGAGATAAGACAGTTTATGAAAGCACTCATACATATTTGTTTCTTTATCCAATGACATTCGCTGTTTGTGATTCTAATGATAACTTGTTTTTTATAGCGCTTCCGCATGTTTGCAATTTAGTAAGCTCTGTAAAATAACGTGTTAATATTTCGCAAGTTATAGGTGTTCAGGTTACCGACTTCAGAGTGATTGAAGCCTGAGATACTCTTGCTAGAGTCACACCTGTGATATGCGCAGCAGATCAATTCCGTGGAATTTTATAAAATATCTACTTGTCAAAGGGAGGGGGTGCTTCAGAAGTCTACTTGTCATATAAAATGATCCATGTATTTCTTTTGGTGACATGCATTGATATGCCTACTTATGGCATTATTATTCTTATAGCAGAACTTTGGTGATAGTCTCTTAGATTATGTTATGGTTTATATTATATCTGGTTTTGATTTCTAGCACAGTTGTGATTTTGCCACCTTTTCACAAATAAAATACAACCACAGGGGCGGGAAGTGGGCAGAAAGGGGTAGTTTCAGGTTTGATATGCCCTATGAGCCACCCACAAACCAACTTGTTTGAGGGTATTAGCCAGCTCCTCTCCAGTCTCTTCCTACAGTAGAAAATATAGTAAATTTACCCCTGCCAAGTGCATGAGTAAAACGTTTCTAGGGTGGGGAAAAAAGGAAAGTGAATTTGCAATCACTCAGCAGTTTTTCACATGAACAAATATACACTCAGGACCAGCCTTTGCTCAGAGCCCTGTGCAGGACCAAATTTAAGGGCCCTTAATCCCCCACTTTTCATCCTAGTTGTAGGAGAGGATGTGGTGTTAATACCACAGCTGCTGACTTTGGAACTGGGGAACCAGGTTCATGTCCTGACGTCTGCTCAACACCCCGTGATTCTGGGCAAAGCACTTAATCTACCCACTATATATGTAGTGTGGGGCCACACTCCTTCCTACATATACACCTGGGAGACAGTTTACCAATCCATTTGTGTAAAAGCCTTACATTATCATATAACTGTTGGTACATGCGTGTGGTTGCATGTGCTGAGAAGTTGGTGTCTTCTTGAAGTATACGCGTACTGCATCACAAGGTGGTGCTTCACCACCATTTTTCTTTTCTGAATGTTTAGTTCAAACCCTCTAAGGCCCAGTTATGCGTGCCTTGTAATGTTCCGACAAAACCACTGTTTGCAACAGTGTTGGAATTATAAGTTTGTACATTTTTTTTCATGCAGTAAATTTTGCTAGGTAAAATCAAGCACTAGAATCCTCTTGTTATGCCCCATTTTCCGGTCCAAACCAGAATCACCATTCTTTATTGCTTCTGATAAATCACAAACCCCACAGTATTGTTATTTATTGCATGCAATGAATAACAGTATAATTATGACAAACTTGCAACTGGGGCTGTTGCCTTGAAGCAAGGATTTATTGTTTCCTTATAGGCTCACTCCGGCTGAATTGTGCCGTAGAAAGAACAAAAATCTGGCTAAACTGATTCAGCTGTATGTTCAACTTTGTTCCCTGATCCACCTAGAGATACCTTACCATATCTTCCTTTTGTGGGATGTGTGTTTAAAACGTTTTTGGCAGATTTTCAGCTTAGCTGCATTGGCAGAAACTCACTACATCTCCTCCATTGATCACAGGACTGTTGAGAAACTAGGACAGTGGGCAAATATATCATAAAAACATTTAGTACATGTGTAACATTCTGTTTTGTGTCCTGTTTTGCATCTTTTTCACATTCAATGGAACCTTTGAGGATGCCATTGTTTGACGGACTCCCTTGTTCTTTCATAGTGCCTTATCAATTAAGTGCCTTAAAACTGGGGTTATATATCTGGCTCAGAAGATACTAGAATGCTCTGTTTTGTGGTGTTCAGTATTTTAACTGATCCACTTTACCTGCCTGTAAAATAAATAACCATTGTTTTAGGAGGTTCAGCTCTGACAGGGGATTGAGTTCAAATGTGGTTACTATGCCAAACCGTAAATGAGTATTAAACCTACAACAGCCTGCAGGAGTAAACATTGACAGCATAAACTTATTATTCTTTGAGAGTTCAGTTAAAACAGGTGGTGACTTGGATATTCAGTTGGAGAAAAATAGTATCCGAAGCCTGGGGACTCCTGTGGTAAATGACCACTACCTACCCTAATTCCAGAGAAAAGGTCTCTCAGTAATTGG
Source organism: Calotriton arnoldi (assembly GCA_963921515.1). NCBI lineage: Eukaryota > Metazoa > Chordata > Amphibia > Caudata > Salamandridae > Calotriton > Calotriton arnoldi. Next base: position 5,910 of record CAWUFW010022487.1, on the reverse strand, counting down.
CTCTTTTCCTGATTTCCTTGTTCCCTCTTTAGGTGTTTCCTGTCCCATGAGAGATCTTTTGTTAACTTAAACATAGAGGGGGATTAGAGCCCGCCCATTACTTGCCGTTGGTTGACTTCGTTGTCACCCTCACTTCTCATTGGTCAGCGCATGCCAGTTTCACATTCTGACTTTGTGTGTTTCTCTTCCATGAAGCATGGAACAAGTACTGATTAATGTCTTTATTAGTGCCCATCCGCTGCTCGTGCTGTGATTGAGACACTTTGACACTGTAGGCATGGACCTATTAGGGCGATACTGAAACACTGTTATTTTTCATATTCAATCTTTTCTTCACCTTTGCTTTTCTGACGTCCAGTGTGACACTGTAGCCACTGACTTATTTAATGTTTAATATCATTTTCTCTTCAACGTGCAATTTTACTTTTTCGGTCGAGCTTTCAAGACCTCTTGTTTATACTTTAGTATATACTTATATGTGTATGTACTCTGTGGGCTCTGGAGATCAGCCCTAGGACTTGTCTGCTTCCGCATAGGGACTTCTTTTTCTGTTCAACTGCCTCTATTTAAGTGTCTTGATAGAAAACGACCAGTAGAGGTCCGTAAAATACCAGAATTGCTTTCTGCTCAGGGACTTTCTTTTTAAAAAAAAATTCTGGCAACTGCCAATATTTAACTTTCTTGATAGAAAACGACCAGCAGAGGTCAGTAAAATACCAGAATCACTTTAGCATTCTCTAGATTCCAGACCATAGAAATTGTCTTCCACGAGCACCCGTAGACAATTTTTTTTAAAATCTTGTATTTTCAGTGATATGACCACCGAAGGCCCTGATTTTATATTACAAACAGAGCTTTGGACTATACCATTTCCCGCTGAAAGTCAATATTTTTCTCCATGTGTTCCCATACCTGGCGTGTCACGCAGTTTGGTGCTTACTTTCCCTCCATGTTAAAGAACAGTAGATGTTTCAGCACCCAAGCTAATGTGCTGCATAGCTAAATACATATAAGGTCCCAAAGGCGAGACTGATTGCATTGCAAATGATTGTTTGTTGTTCGTTTTTTTTTCTTTCTGAAGCTCATGTTCTCTCTCTGTTTTCTTCTTAATTGGAACGCAGAGAGACCAGCCGAAACCGCATTAACGCAAGGCCCTGCACAGAGAGCGTGGCTCTGCAATGAACACACATTAAAGCACTTATGAGAGGTAAAATCATTTTTTCTCATTAATTAAAATGTTAGTGTATGCATGTGTCTGTGTTCGAGCATAAGTGAACCGTGCAAATATGTGCACGTGTGGGCCTTCCAAAATGGGTGCGCGAGCTAGCCTTCTTTCAAGCGCAAAATCCTTTCCCTGACATTTATAAGGAGCTATTTGGAATTGGAGCAAATAAAATGAGAACAGGATTGGAATTGTATCTGTGGTTACGTAGCTCATCGTGCAAATAGCGCTACTGATGTCACCTAAATCACAACGTACCTCAGCTCAGAAGGTCTTTATCAATGAGGGTGTGGTGATTGGGGACCCAGCGGCATCGCAGGGAGAGTCACTGTGCGAGGCGATAACGGTCATTCATTTGAAATAGAGTGAAACCCCCCCTGGAGTCGTCCGGTTACTGCATCTACTCCATTCTTTTGAACCAAGAACACGTAGTTCCGTCCCAGGGGGAAGGTGAGGGACGGGGCTCTCACCACAACCGGAGATTTCCAGGGTGCTGGTAAAATTAGTTGAACTTCTCCACAAAGGGAGGTCCACCGCAAAAGCCTGTGCGCTCTGAGTCTGCTGTCTGGTCACTCCAACGTGAACCTAACCAATCCTGCACACTACCCAATCCTGTTTTCAGCATGAGAGAAGCGCCAGGATTGGATGGAGAAGGCCGACCTAGCGTTCCTTTTGTGACTGGTGGCCAGTGGCTGCAATACCCTGGCTGTTATTCAGTTGCTGGATTGTTGTGGGCAGAAGAGTGCATGTCGGACTGGCCATTGCAAGACAGCCGACCAATCCGACTTGCGAACTCCGCACTTTTCTTGTCATCTTGCTGCTGTCAATAAGCGGGAATCACCCAGGCTCCGCCCCCCAAACTCGACGGTAGCAAGCACATCCTAGAAATGGTAACGAGAGTGATACCATTTTAATAATGCATTTGTTGTTCATTCACTGCTACACAACCAGCAGGCGGGGGGACGCTCCTCCGCCCTAGAGGAGGAACTGCTGCTGAGTGACAATGGTACGCAGTTTAAGTCTGACATGGCTAAGGAGTACTTACAAAGGAATGGGTTACATCAATGTGTCATTCAGCAGGTAACAGTACCGTTGAGAGGTTCAACAGAGTTGGCAAGGTCACAAATCAATTGGCAGAAATGGGGAGTAACGACTGGTTAGTTGAACGTAAAGAAAATGATTTGAGATTATAGGTCCCCTTCTTCTGTTACTGGATATAGTCCTTTTCAATTAATGAGAAGTGGAAAACCGCATACTAAGGACAACATGGGTTGGATGAGTGAGTCTAGAAAGGTGGAATGGTCTGCAGAGGAAGTGAGGAATAGCATAATGAAGGCATAACAAGTTTATAAGGATTATTACAATGACAAGCATGCTTGTACTGATGTGGCTTTGTCTAAAGGGGAATGGTCTCTGTTAAGAAGGCAGGCAGAGTTCCCAACGGTCAAAGTTCTTTCTCTGCACCATTAAAGGTGGTAGAGTGTCTGAGGACTTCAGTACACGTAAGTGACAGTAGGGTATGGCATATTCAGTATGCTTAAGTGATGGTAGGGTGTGGCATATTCAGTATGCTTAAGTGATGGTAGGGTGTGGCATATTCAGTATGCTTAAGTGATGGTAGGGTGTGGCATATTCAGTACGCTTAAGTGATGTTTGGGTGTGGCATATTCAGTATGTTTAAGTGATGGTTGGGTGTGGCATATTCAGTACGTTTAAGTGATGGTAGGGCGTGGCGTATACAGTACGCTTAAGTGACGGTAGGGTGTGGCATATTCAGTACGTTTAAGTGACGGTAGGGTGTGCCGTATTCAGTACGCTTAAGTGACGGTAGGGTGTGGCATATTCAGTACGTTTAAATGATGGTAGGGTAGGGCATATTCAGTACGCTTAAGTGACGGTAAGGTGTGGCATATTCAGTACGTTTAAGTTTTTATTTTTTATTTTTATTTTGAGAGTTTTATATAGCGCTGGCTAGACCCAGAGGTATCAGAGCGCTTTACATGAGAAGATAATATAACGCAAACATGACATACGAATAGATAAAAAGATAAAGAAACAACGTGTGAAATATACAAAAACAAAATAAATATACAGGAGCAAGAGCTATACACTTCAAGTAACTAGGTATATGATGTTCGGGGGAAGGACAGATAATACTGGACAAAATGTAACATGGTGATTGGAGATCAGGTGCAGGTCACAGGTTAGGACCCCCAATGATAATTGGGCCAAACATGGCGTATAAGTAGATAAAAGATAATGACAACAACATGTGAGCTATACAAATCAAGTAGAAAAACAAATCAAACAGATAAACAGGGGCAGGAGCTATACTTGAAATGGACAAATATTACTGTATTAATGTAACATGGTGAGATTGGAGGTCGAGTGCAGGTCGCAGGTTACGATCCCCAATAATAATTGAGGAGGTGGATTTTGAGGTCTTTTTTTAACCTGAAATAGGAGGTGTTGCAGCGCAGGTTTTTTGGGAGGGCATTCCAGATGATAGGGGCATTCCCAGAGAAGGAGCGTGATTGTGTGGCTTTATTTTTATGCAGTGGTGGTAGAAGGAGGAGGGAGTTAGTGCTTCTCAGGGGACGTGTGGTGCCCGCAATGAGGAGTTTCTTGGAGAGGTACTGTGGAGTGTTTTGGTGGAGGACTTTGAGTGATGCAGGCAGTTTTGTATGCAGATCTGCCTTCAATAGGGAGCCATTTAAGAGATTTGAGAGCCGGGGATATGTGATCGAAGCGTTTGCAGTCTGTAATGAGCCTGGCGGCCAGGTGGAGCACAGCTTTGATTGGAGCAAGGTAGACCTTGTGGATTCCGTTGAGGATAGCGTTACCATAATCAATACGTTAAAGAACAAGTGACTGAACTACAAGTTTAAAATCATCGTTGGGTATAAAGGGTTTGATTTTCTTGAGGTGACGGAGAGTGAGGAGGGCTCCTTTAGCAGAGTTTTTGATGTGGACGTTAAGGGTTAGGGTGTTGTCGATAGAAATACCAAGAGATTTGACGGAGTTGGACAAGGTGAATGAGCAGTTGAGTGCGTTAAGGTCAGAGATCCATGTTTGAACGGGGAGCGTGTTGTTTTTAGGGGAGAAGAGAATGATTTCAGTTTTATTAGGGTTAAGTTTGAGATGATTGGAGTGGAACCAGGTTTGGATTTTGGTGAGGGTGTTGTTCAGGTGTAAGATGTCGGCATGAGTTTTAATCTTGTAATAGATTTGGGTGTCATCGGCGTAGAGGTGGTAGTTGATGCCTGCTTGTTTAAGAATGAGGGTGAGGGGTTCCATAAAGAGGGAGGGAGAGAGAATAGACCCTTGGGGGACTCCAAGGGAGACAGGAGTGGGGTTAGAGAGACAGTTTTGAATTTTGATTTGCTGAGTTCGGTGTTGTAGGTAGGAGACAAACCATTTGTAGGCAGTATCATTGAGGCCGAAGCGGGTCCTAAGCACATTGAGTAGGGCTGAATGGTTGACTGTATCGAACGCTGCGGAGAGATCAAGGAGGATAAGAAGACAGGTCTCGCCATTATCAAGTGATTGGTGGATGTCATCGACATTGAGCATCGCCGTTTCGGTGCTGCAGCCTTTCCTGAAGCCTGATTGAAAGGGATCAAGTAGGTTGAAGTTTTCGATGTGTTTGTCTAGTTGTAGTAGGACACATTTTTCAAGGACCTTTGAGAGAAGTGGGAGGTTATTGATGGGGCGGAGATTGTTTAGGTCATTGGGGTCAGCATTGGGGTTTTTGATTATGGGAGAGATTTGTCCAAGTTGAAGGGAGGTGGGGACACAGCCAGTGGAGAGAGAGAGGTGTTGATGATTGTGGTCCAGTATGGGGTGATGATGTGCTTAAGGGCAGGGACAAGGTTAGAGGGTAAGGGGTCTTTTGTGTGGGAGGACGGTTTAAGATTACCAATTATATTAAGGACTTCTAGCTCAGTCACGGGGAGGAAGTTGAGCAGGGAGGCATTGTTCTTTAATTGTGAGTTAGGAGAGTTGGTTTCCGGAGAGGTAGCAGGGTTAGTTGGTCGAGGGGATGTGGGGTAGGCATTAGAGGTGAGGACAGGTTTGCATTGGGAGTTTGTGGGGAGCTGTGTGGAGCGGAAGGATTGATCAATTTTGGCTATTTTGTCTGAGAAGAAGTGGGAAATTTCACATCTGGCTGAGGAGGCGGTCAGATTAGGAGGTGCGGGGAAAGTATGGTTACAAATGATTTTGAAGAGTTCCCTAGGTCTGTTTTTGGCATGATCAAGTTGAGTGCGGAAGAAGGAGGCCTTTTCCTTGAAGATGTGTTTTTTGTACGTGGATCTAGCATGTCTGAGGAGTGCAAGATGGGCGGGAGAGGGATGGTGTCTCCAGGTTCTTTCCGATAGTCTGAGTGACCGTCTTTCGTTATTAAGCTCGGTATTAAACCAAGGGTTGGAGGGGGTGGTTCTTTGGTTTTTGAGTTTGGGCGGGGCTAGTTGGTCAAGGATACCAGTGACCGTATTGTTAAAGTGTTCAGTGAGCTCATTGGCATTTTGTGAGGGGGAATGAGAAGAAGTTGAGCTTGGAGTTTAGACTCAAGAACACCCGGGGGATATGTTTTAGATTTCTGGTCAGTTTCTTAGGTCTGTTAATTTTGGAGGTGGGGAGATTTGCATTGGTAACAATGGTGAACAGTATAAGGTGATGGTCGGATC